>JAPPVO010000032.1:149371432-149571432 GCA_030407325.1 Camellia japonica | reverse complement strand
GGAATACAGTTGCAAGGCAGCCCCAAGACAAGCAATTTTCAGTCATAAAAAGGGCTAAACAGCAAGCACACATAGGATTAAACAAGAATGCAAAAATGGCCCCGCAAGTGGGGTATTGAAGCAAGTGATACATGCGATGCCCAAATGGAAAAGTACCCTTCTACAACACTGATGAGGGACTAAAAATATGAACATTTACAGTACATGAAATCCCCCAACTCAGTATGCAAACATGCTAAACATGTCATGCAAGAACTAGGATACACAAGGCTATAACATGAGGTACCCCAAACATTCATCAAACCAGCAAAGAACCTTAATGAAATATGACAAGAAGATCAAAATATGACTCCTTCCAATTATGATGATGGCCGAAAACAAAATCTAGGTAAGCTTAAAAAAGCATGCAAAAATGGGGGTCAAAGAGGGGTATAGTGACAAGTGTAACATGGAGACCCCCAAAAAGGTTGATCCCTTCTAAAATGTTTTAGAGGGACACAAAATAAGCTTACTCACAGTTCATGACATGCTCCAAAACAGACTACATGTAGGTCAAACAAATCATGCAAATTTACGGTAAATATGAGAGATTATGAAGCAAGTGCATGATAGAGAGGCCAAACAGGGTTGAGCCCTTCTTCAATGTTGAAGAGGGGCTCAAAATAGGCCCTCTCACAGTTTACATTATGCTCGAAAACAGATCACACATAGGCCAAATATTCAATGCAAAATAATGGCATATAAGAGGATATTGAAACAAGTGCAAGATGGAGGGCTCAAACAGGGTTGAGCCCTTGAACAAACATGAAGAATAGCTCAAAATAGACCTAGTTTCAGTTAAGGTCGGAGCCCAAAACAGTGAGAAAGTAGGCTTAAGAAATGAAGCAAGAAAATGCTACAAAAGAGGGAAATGGAGACTTACCCTTGAAGACCTCTTCTTTTCTACCTCTTGGCTTGAGGAATGTTGCTTCTAAGCCTCTGAGAACCTCTCCTTGCTGCTGGAAATGGAGTGGTGATGGTGGTGCTTGATGATGATGAAGAAATGGCACTAAACTTGGAGAAAATCAAAGAGATGGAGATGTATATGTGTTTGTAAGCTTGAGGCAAGTCTTTAACTCTTGAGGGAGAGGGAGAGAGATGTATGCATGCAAGGATGGTGTATCAAAAGGTGTCCAAGAGTGTAAGCCTTAAGGGATTAAGTTCCCTTGCATACAAAATATCCCCCGAAATCAGATATTTTGGGGGATACAGCTATACAGCTGTGAAACACACCTCCCAAGAAGCATGGCCGGCCTGCCACTTTTGTTGCAGGTGGCCGGCCGGCCACCCCCTATGGCCGGCCGGCCAAGGGGCAAAAATGAAATACAGAATTTCTGGCCGGCCACCACATGTTGGTGGCCTCCCATGTGTGTACAACAAGACCCTGTGGTTGGAAATTGGCAACTCTGAAACAGGAGAAACAACAAGTCACTTTTCAAAGAGGGTTCAAAATGGACAAAAGAATTACTGGCCGGCCATGTGTTTTTAGGATCCTCCCATGTGTGTACAACACAAATATGTGGTTTTGGCTCGAAGAAAATGCTCCTAGGGTGGTCAACATTAGCCCGGAAGTGAGAAAAACGGCCGCCGGGGGGCGCCGGAGGAGCATAACTGGTCGCTGAGACAATTGCTGGCCTCCCACCCTCCAGTGATCTTCCTGGTGATAAAACAGAGGTACCTGCCAAAAATGAACGAAAACTGATGCGAAACGAATGCTCGGGGACCAAAACACGCAGTTCGGGGTCCCGAAAATAGGCTGTTAAGCACCGAAAGTGGCATTCGGCCACGAAGTGGGTATCTAAGACCCCAGTGTCCCTCGAAAGGGAGTAAATGAGATGCATGCCAAAAATCGGAGGAATCAGAGATGGTTGGGTGGTCCCGAACCGAGGCACACGGCCTGACGGCTCCGAAAACCGGGAATTGGGCTCCGAAATGGGCAAAATGGCCTACGGCCACGAAATGTAGCCCACGGCCACTAAGAGATGGTCTACGGGACCTCTCCCTCTCCTCAGGAAAGAAAACAGAGAAAACTGAGTCTGGTTCGCAAACCGAGGCAAGGCACAGAAGAGAGTTCGGAAGTCCGGAGGCAGGGCGCACAGCTGCGACTCTGAGACTTCTGAACGAGCACAATATGCAACATCACCGAGCGCTCAATCGGTGACAGTTGAGTCTTAGGGTCGGTCAAAAATGGGGTGTCTACACTACTAAAATATTCTTTTGCCGTTGAAAATATACTTTTGGCAACCAAACTTTTGGTCGCCAAATATAAAAAATAATTTTTTTTTTTTTTTTTCATTCGACTACTAAACAATTTTAGTAGCCAAAGCTAGCTATATGGCTACTAAAAAATTTTTTAGTCGCCAATTGTGATATTTTTAGCGACTAAATTTTTTTAGTCGCCAATAATCAATATTCCCCGACTAAAAAAAATTAGTAGCTAAATATTTGACTTTTGCCGACTAATATTATTTTTGGTCTCCAATTCCATAACTTTTTGCTACTAAATTTTTTTTAGTCGCCAAAAATGATTGCCAAAAGTGCATTTTGTTGTAATGTTCCTACATAAGTTTGTGAGCAAAAATGCATTCAAGTACCCAAATTGTTTTGCACTTATAAATGCCGAGGGCAATGAACTTGCTAACTTAGAAAAGGTTGAAGAATTTTCAACAAAGACAAAAAAAAGTTAGACATGTATGAAAACTTTAACTTGTTATAGGAGATTAAATATGACTTTGAGGAGAAAACCTATGACCACTTTATGAAACCAAGCTCCCCTTGTTCATTATTTTTCTTTATTATTCATAGACCTTGCTTGAAGTTTTGTGGGGAGACTTGCAAAATACAATGTGTTTTATGTACATATTTTTATAATTTCCAAAACCTGAGGCTCAATTGCTAATTTGTTAGCCCAAGTAGCATGGATATCGACACATTACACAAACACGATTTGGACAGATCGAAATGAGAATTTTGTCTTCTATGTATATACATCTTCTAAATATATAACTGTGACAAGACCCTCATATGCTAATAAGCATTGCAACTGTGACACAATCTTACGCACATAGTGCGTGGGGTTCCAACTAGTATGTCTAAACAATTGGACCATCATCAATCATCGTCTTTAATTTATACAAATTTAATTTGGGTAGATTATAAATTACACTTTGCTCCCATTCAAGTTTTATCATTTTTGGCTCTTAAAATATTTTTTTCCTCTAATTTAATCCTTAATGTTTATAATTTTTTTTTTCAATTTACTCCAAACACTAGCAGCCATTCAAATTGTCATGTTGACTGCCATGTGGCATCACGTGACATAAAACTCTTATCATACAAAATTTAACCCATAATCCAAAACCCAAACCCAAAAATTCAAAAAAAAAAACCCCAAATACTAAAATCAAAAATCAAAAATCAAAACCCAAATCAGTTATACTTTTTCGAGACACCAAACAAGACACCCCCAAGATTTACAGAAATTATCCAAGATTTAATGGTTGGATTTCTTTTGCGAGAACAACACACCTTGTCAAAATGCAAGCGGGCACAGTGTGTGAACTCGATCCCTGACATCGAAGATGGATACACTGACTCCATAGTAACTTTGCCAGACAGATTCAAGCTGCCTCACATAGATCGGTTTGATGGCTCTAGGGATCCCATGGTCCATCTGCGGTTATTCTCAAACATCTTACAACCAATGGGCCTTACCAGACTTCAAAAGCTATCGCTTTTCGGCCAGACCTTGTCAGGAATAATGACAATCTAGTATGCAAAACTCGAGGACTCTGTGAAGCGGAGTTGGAAGGAAATGACTAAGGCCTTCATTACACAATACTCCTATAATACCCAGATCGAGGTTACAACCTGAGATTTTGAAGCAACTTGTTAGGAGCCAAAGGAGGGCTTCTTGGACTTTGTGACCCAGTGGAGGGTCAAGGCTTCGATGATGACTACTAGGCCATCCGAGAAGGATCAAATCAGAATGGTGGTCCGCAATCTGCAAGGAAAATTATTGCAAAAGATGATCGTCTTGCCATTGTTCACATTCACTGAGCTCCACGAGATAGGGGTTCAGATTGAAGATGCAATGAAACAAGGGTTGATCATCGATGAAAAAGAGCAGCCTAAGAGGCCTTTCACACGCAATTCTAATGCAACCACGAGTGGAAGCACAACTGCATGGCCATCTGATGTGAATGTCGTCACCACGACACCAAAACTACTAACTCATTCGCCAGTACAAATCCACAAACCTCAAACAACCCAGCCCGATCTCAAAGGGTCTTTACCCTGCTCAATATGCCTTTATCCCAAGCCCTAAGGGTGCTAATAAAAAAGGGACACCTTAAGCCGTTAGAACAACGCCCACTACCCGATCTTCTCCCACCAAAACACAACCCGACTAAATACTGTGCTTTTCACCAGCAGCATGGTCACGACACCAACCAATATTACAGGCTGCATCATGAGATTCAAGATCTCATTGACAACAAGGTGATAGCACCACCCCAAAAGCCAAATGTAACCACTAACTCTCTTCTAGCCCACAACCAAGTTTCTCCACCCCGAAACCTAAATCTCATACATACACTGGTCATCCCATATGACTCCAGTGTATACATTACCCCTTCCCACCTACCCAAACCAGCTGTGTTCATCCCTGAAAGAACGGACTTGTGCACAATGAACACTTCCATTCTACAACCTGAATCCGTGGTGGTGACAATGACAGAAGGAGGGCGGTTGGCCTTGGGGGAGAACGTCAATCCATTGCCTGAGAGCTTTGCAGACTTATTTGAGGGAGAGTATGACCTGTGTTGTTACATTGTGCCAGTGGATCAAGCTAGGCCTGAAGTGGTATTGCCAATAGCAGTGGGGGTTAATGTAGTTCGAGAGGATGGTCTAAGCCAAGGCCTGGATGATCTAGCAGAGCTGGAAGAAGACTTAGACAATCTACAGTTCTACGACAAACAAGATCAGTGGGACATGTAGATTGACTGGTTTGATCTAAATAGGTCGACAGACAACTCTGGGTGGCTTAGTGACGAGCCTGACTAAGAGGATGAAACTCAACCAAAACCTGAAGAAAAGGAAGCAAGAATAGCTGCAGTGGCCGGAATGGCCAAAGACAAGGGGAAACTGCAGAAGAGCACCGATATTAAGAATTTAACTCAAAAATTGGGCATCGTGAGCACTGCTAATACAGAATAAGAAGCCGCGCTAAAGCGTTTTGTGCAAGAAAATGATCAAGACAAACAGAAGGCTGGAATAGCTCAACACCTTGCGGGGAATGTTTCTGATGAGAGAATGATTAGACCAAAATTGGACAATTGTTTGTCAGTTGCCGGAGGTGTATGGTAGGAAGATGATGATCTACATCTGGCCCATACTGATGAGGATTGGGGTGAAGGCCTGCTAAACAACATTTGGTACTCCGAAGAGGTTGACCATATGACGAGGAATGGGTGGTACTTCAAGCCCTCGCCCTTGGACCAAGCTGAAGCCTCCGAAAAAGATAAAGAGGTAAAGAAGTAGAGGGAAAGGCAGTTAGAAGAAGAAGCAATGCTGAAACGGCTGAAGAAGATCATGGCCGATATTTCAATGTGGGGTCTGCTCATGGCTTCTCGCGTGCACCGACAGGCTGTGCTATCAACAATGGATAAAGCCAAATTATCCATTTACACAACTCCTGAACAGCTAGTTGGATTGGTCTTCCTGGGAGGTGCTGCCCCAACTTTAACTTTCTTAGACAAAGAACTGCAGCTAAAAGGCTCAGCACATAACAAATTTCTGTACATATCAGTAGAGTGTAGGGAAAAGTGGGTGCCAATGGTATTGGTCGATATTGGGTCAACAATCAACGTCAGCCCATCTCGTACAGCCTATGCCATCGGTCTAAAACCAGCAAATTTCGTGCCTACAGCCGAGGTGATTCAGGCGTATGACAACACTAGTAGAGAGGTGATGGGCACAGTGCAGATCAGAGTTCAAGTGCACCCAGCTCAACAGGATATTGAGTTTCGTGTCCTGGATATGCCGGCCACTTTCAATCTACTACTAGGCAGACCGTGGCTGCACAAGTAAAAGATGTCTCCTCCACCCTCCACCAAATGTTGAAATACCCCCATGGAAAGGGGTGGGTTATTGTGTTCGAAAATTCATCTATACATCCTCCGCCAGAGGTAACTACACTTGTGCTGGAAATTGTTGATGGCGAGGAGGATGTTTTCCTTTCTAGATTTACCCTAGCTGAGGCCCGGGCAGTGCAAACCATCTTGGCAGCTAATGAGGGCTTATATGTCAGTGCTCAATCAATCTACTTCATGAACAAGCTTCAACATGTGCCAGGAATGGGTTTAGGTGGCCGATGTGCCACATAACCAACATGTCTTTGGTCTTGGCTATACACCCACCAAAGAGGATTGGGTTAGAAAAGCAAAAGAGATGGCCGGCAGAGCCAGAGCTAAGCAGACCAGGAAGCGCTATGAATGTCATGGCTCGAACCTACCCCCATGGGTTAAGGACATAACCGACCAGTAATCAAGGGATTACCTACGGCCTCAAACCAAACAAGACATATCTCATTAGAGTAAAGGGGCCAAACGGAAGCAAATTTAAAACTTGTCCATAGAGTTGTGCTTATATGGCACATTATAACAGTCCATATGCATATACCTGTTAATAACTCACATTAGAGGGATAACAACACAAAGTTCTGTACATACACAGGATCATTCAGGTCTTAGTCAGCCTAGCCAAAACTTATATACAAAGGTAATCTGATGTTTACGCCAATATAACGAAACTATATCAAAAGAACAAAAGAGGTGAAGACAAATCTCGTACGTGAGACGTTTGGGCTGACTCTTCAAAACCTTGACTGTTTCTCAAAATATTTCACCGAGGCTGGGTTTGAACGTCCCTTGGCTCACCTACATAGACATGAATGAGCGTGAGCGAAAGCCCAGTGAATAACATCAAATAAGGAAGATACATGAACAATCTTTGAAACAGTTACATCAGACGGCCTTGGGCCCAATTCATGTTTCTATTTAATGTATCAATCGACTAAAGTTCTAGACATATCAAATGGCCTCGGGCCCATCCATTCATGTCTAATAGCCTTTTGGCCCAATCGTTCGTGTCCGATGACCTTTGGTCCAATCGATCAGATCTGATGGCCTTCAGCCCAATCGTTCATATCTAATGGCCTTTGGCCCACTCGTTCATACCAAACTGTCATTCATATCAGACTATCATTCATGTCAGACGGCCTTTGGCCCAATCATTCATGTCAGACTATCACTCATGTCAGACGGCCTTTGGCCTAATCATTCATGTAAGACTATCATTCATGTCAGACGGCCTTTGGCCCAATCATTCATGTCAAATGGCCTTTGGCCTAGTCAATTGTATCCGACGACCTTTGGCCCAATCATATGACATAACAAATATTTGTCCCAATTCAATGAAACAAACTTACAAGACTTGTATGAAAGTAAGCAATTGGAAAAATAACATACTTCAGATATCTTTATTAAGATATTACTCACAGTGATCTGCCGGTGGATTTGCCCTCGTGCTGGACCCTACACATTTCATGAACATAATGGGTCACAAACGATTCATTCCGTTGCTTAATTCATATATTCCTCTTAGGCTTCGTTCTTACCCTTTTAACTCATTTACAATGCTTAATGCATGCCTAAGAGTGCTTAGAGATGGGAGAGAACGGAAAATGAAACTCAATTCAACTTTACAAAATTTCAGAAACAGGGTTCCCCGCTCGAGCGTGGGCTCCGCCGCTCGAGCGGACCCTCATGGTCTGCAAAAGTACTGGTTGCCTCATCCTTACGCTCGAGCGTGAATTCGGACACTCAAGCTGAAGATCACACTACATGGCTCCCTGCTCGAGCGGACATCATTGACTACAAAACTGCTAGGAGCTTGCATTTCACGCTCGAGCGGCGCTTTCCCCGCTTGAGCGGACATGCCAAATTCTGGGTTTTCTAGAACTGTTCTTGAGGCTCAAACTTGCATTCAAACTCAAATAACTTGCATACCACGACTTATACTTCACATGCAAACCTTCTAACATGATACAAATGCTATATTACAACATTATGAAGCTTAATTTCCATGAATTACTTACATACACACACGATTCATATCAAACCCATCATCAATACTTCAATTTCATGCATCCAACACTCATGCTTCTATGAATTGCACTTGCATGTGAATTACAACTTCCATTTTCAACTTAGATGATACAAATGATGATCAAAAACATGAACTTTAACCACAATTCTACATGGATCATATTTTTCATGCTCAATTATACAACTTCATGGCAAATTCTCACATGCATGTACATATAAGCTTTAAATTTTTCAATTTCATTTCAATTTATGTTCTTGATAACCCAACTAGCTTGAATACAAAATTTACAAACTTATACTCATGAATTCATGCTCAATCACTCACCTAGAGGTTCAAATCTTCCAATTTATAGCAAATTCTTGAGCTAATCTTCAAGATTTCCAAGCTTCAAGATCAAAGCTTCAATCCTTCCGCTCTCTCTCTCTCTCTAACCGACCCTCACTCCCCCTCTTTAGAGTGATTTTTCAGCTTTGAGCCCAAAATAAATGAATATAAGTGTAATAGAGCCCCTTATATAAGCTCCCTTAATCACATTGCTTTATAGCTAATTAATAGCACTTAATTAATTGTTCTGAATCTAATTATTTTGATCCAAATAAATTTGCAATTAAATTTCACCGTAGGCTCTAAAAATTATGCCAATCACAATGGCGTAGTCAATTTTGGTTTTTGTGGCCGATAAGGCCTTTAATTTAAATTCTAAAGCAGATAACCAAACAGATTTTCCTACGATGAACAGATAGACATTCAAAACCACATATATTCATATAAATGGCACACGAAATCATATCAATCATATAATCACAATCATAATCAAGATTAATTAGCATAATACGGGACAGGTTTATCACAATGAACTTGTGCACAGACTAATCCAAGGGACCCTGAATGGTCATTTTGTTCGGGAAGGAGAAGACTTCCCATTTTGCGGTTTCCCCGAACCCTGGTTCAACTCTGCGAGGCAGCGGGTTCCTGGTTTTGAAATTTTCTTTGACTTACAGTTGCAAGACAGTGATACGGAGGAAATGGCTGAACCAACTACTGAAGCTGAGAAGAGCACAGAAAGTGATTCTGACAACGACGAGTTTGAAGTAGGAGCAGCACTGGCATGTCTCCTTTCGGATCCTCCGATCGACTCAGAGAGCTTGGGGGATAAACTGACCATTTCCATGATCGGGGGCTAGCCGGGTATAAACCCTTCTAGTAGCATTTTGAATGCATCTGACATACCATCCCTCGTTTGGTAGCCAGAGGAGGGCTACCGACTTAGTAGTTCTGAGTCAGGTAGTGAACCAGAATCTGATTCCACAGAGTCTGTGGAGTCGGAATCAGATTCCGGTTCTTCTGAGTCTGGGTATGGTATTCCTGGGGTTGACAACCCGGATGCCAAGGTTTTGTCCAGGTCGTCCTTTTCTTTTTCCTTTAAGTCAGTTGTGATTGAAGAATTAGATGAGCTTGACCTTGTGAATGAGAATGCCACTGTAGATTCTGAGTATTTCTCTGTGCCGCTTATTTATTGCATTGATCATGATTTTCAAAATTTTGAAGAAAACGAAGAGGAAGGAATTCCTCTGGTTTTGAAAATTTTGATTAATCGAGAGGAGGAGAGGTTTGCAAAACCCCTTGTTGATGAAATAATTGCTTTTAATGTGGGTACTAAGAAGGATCCACGTCTGGTCCAGATCGAGTCTACGTTGTCTTCGGAGGAGCGCGAGCGCTTAGTCATTTTATTAAAAGATTTCAAAGATATTTTCGTGTGGTCCTACGAAGACATGCCTGGAATCGATCCTAAGATTGTACAGCATCGGATCCCACTCGACCCTGAAGCCCGACCCGTCAAACAAAAGTTGCAGAGAATACGCCTGGATTAGGCTTTGAAGATTAAGGAAGAGGTCACCAAATAGATAGACGCAGGGTTCTTACTAGTATCTGAGTATCTAACTTGGTTGGCCAATATTGTCCCAATGCCGAAGAAAGATGGCAGAATTCGAGTGTGTGTGGATTTCAGAGATCTGAATAGAGCCAGTCCGAAGGAAGACTTTCCTCTACCGCATATCGATGAATTAGTGGACTTCACTGCGGGTCATGCATTGCTCTCCTTCATGGATGGATTTTCTGGGTATAACCAGATTCTGATGGGGCCCGAGGATAGAGAGAAAACTGCCTTCACTACGCCACGGGGAACCTACTGCTATTGGGTGATGCCGTTTGGGATGAAGAATGCCGGGGCTACCTATCAAAGGGCTGCAACCACAATTCTGCATGATATGATCCATAAGGAGGCTGAGGTGTATGTGGACAATATGATTGTCAAGTCCAATGAAAGAGAGGGCCACTACACTTCCTTGAAGAAATTCTTTCAACGGATCAGAGAATACAGACTGAGGTTGAATCCACAGAAATGTACTTTCAGCGTAATAGCAGGGAAAATGCTGGGTTTTTTGATCACACAGAGGGGCATCGAGGTAGATCCTTCCAAAATCAAGGCCATCCTAGAAATGCCACCACCAAGGACTGAAAAGGAGATGCGAGGCTTTCTGGGTAAAGTGCAATTCATAAGACGGTTTATTGCAAAATTAACCTTGACTTGTGAACCATTTTTTGGTTTCTTAAAGAAAGGAAAGAAGTTCCAAGGGGATGATCGGTGTCAATTCGCTTTCGAGTGAATTAAGCAGTACCTTCAGAATCCACCTGTGTTGTCGCCGCTAGAGCTGGAGAAGCCTTTTGATTTTGTATCTGTCAGTAACGGACACAACAATGGGATGCATGCTTACTCAGGAATCTAAGGATAGGGTGGAGAAAGCCATCTATTATTTGAGCAAGAAAATACTGGATTTTGAGACCCGCTGCACCCCGCTAGAGAAAGCTTGCTTAGCCTTGGTATGGGCTACCAGGAAGTTGAGGCACTACTTGTTAGCTAACTCCGTAATTCTGGTTTCGAGATTAGATCCCATCAAATATCTCTTCGAGAAACCAGTGCTTACAGGTAGGCTAGCCTGTTGGTTGCTTCTTCTTTCCGAATTTGATCTGAAGTATGTCACTCACAAGTCGGTCAAAGGGAGAGCTGTAGCGGAGTTCCTGGAAGATCACCTAGTGGAAGGGGATGAAGCGGTATAATACCTATTTCCAGATGAAGCCATTCTGCAAGTTAAGGGAGAGATTTGGACAATGTACTTTGACGGAGCATCTAATCAATACGGTTATGGGATAGGTATGTTGCTGATAGCACTCAACAATTCCCATATGCCCTTAGCCTTCAAACTCCAGTTCAAGGTATCCAATAACGAAGCAGAATACATGGCGTGCATCGCTGGTTTGGAAGCTACCTTGCAACTAGGGGCAAAAAAGTTGGACGTTATCGGGGACTCAAACCTAGTTGTGTCTCAAGTAGATGGAGACTAGAAGGTCAAAGAAGAAAAGATGAGGATCTATCACCAAACCCTGGATGTTCTGATTACTAGGTTTGAGAAGCTGACTTTCACGCATCTACTAAGAGAGAACAACAGGTTCACTAATGCCTTATCAACTCTATCATCCATGATAGACATCCCGCTTGGAGTCTGGATGCGTCTGATCATCATTGAAGAGAGATATACGCTGGCCTATGAGACTATCGCCGCGATAGATGAAGCGCAAGATCAAAACCCTTGGTACTATGATATCTGGAACTTCTTGGAAAAAGAGGTTTATCCACCAGGAGCAAATGCCAAAGATGAGAGGGCAATACGGCGGATGGCCGTTCAATTTATCATCTGCAGAGGTAAACTATACAAAAGGGGTCATTTGGGAATGCACAAGTTGTGTGTCAAAGTAGAGGAATCAAAGTGCCTAATGGAGGCCATCCATGGGGGAGAGTGCGGAGCGTACATGAACGGGGTAATGTTAGCCTAAAAGATTCTCAGGCAAGGTTACTAGTAGTCTATTATAGAGGAGGAATGTATCGGTTTTGTTCGGCGATGCCACAAATATAAAATTCATGCTAATCGCATGAACATCCCGCCCTCGAAGCTATACAACATGACTTCACTATGGCCTTTCTCAGTCTGGGAAATCGACGTTGTTGGCGCAGTCACACCGAAAGGGTCGAATGGGCATGAATACATTCTAGTGGCAATTGATTACTTCACAAAGTGGATTGAAGCTCAGTCTTATGCAGTGTTGAAAGTAACGCATGTGGCTAAGTTCATCTGAAACAATATCATTTGCCGTTATGGGGTCCCAAACGAGATCATTTCAGTTAATGACTCCCACTTCAAGAAAGAAGTGATCGACTTGTTGGAGAAATACAACATGACTTTCCATAAGTCATCTACATACCGACCGTAAACCAACAGAGTTATTGAGGCCGCCAACAAGAATATCAAGTATATTTTGCAGAAAATGGTTGAGACCTATAAAGACTGGCCAGACAAATTGCCATTCGCACTCTAGGGCTATAGAACATCAATCTGAACGTCTACTGGGGAAACTCCTTGCTCTCTTGTCTATGGGATGAAAGTTGTTCTGTCAATCAAAATAGAAGTCTCGTCGATGCGGGTTATGGCTAACTGTCAAATAGCAGAGGTGAACTGGCAGCAGAGTAGGTTCAAAGAACTAATGCTGTTTGATGAGAGAAGGCTGAAAGCATTGTACCACGTTCAGCGTTATCAACATAGGATTGCCAGGGCTTTTAACAAGAAAGTTAAGTCCCAGAATCTCAAAGAAGGGGATTTGGTGCTAAAAGACAACCGAGCTCCCATCCATGATCCTAAGGGCAAGTTCAGACCCAATTGGACTGGTCCTTACAACATCAAAACTATCTGATCGGGTGGAGCTGTTATTCTTATGGACCTGGATGGCCTAGAATTTTCCTAACCGATCAACATGGACAAGTTGAAGAAACGCTATCCCTGAGAGGCTCGCTAGGATGAAAACCTGAAAGGGTGACTTAGGTAAAAATTAGAGCACAAAAAAATTAGAAATAAAGAAAAACTGAGCTCGTAAGTTTGAAAACCCTAAAGGGTGGCCTTGGCAAAAGTTAGAGTGCAAAAGGAGAGTGTTAATACTCAAGTGAACCCAAACCGAACTACGTAAGGTCTAATTCCCATCTTTGGGATACGTAGGCAACTTCTTTTTGAAGTTCGGCCATAAACACCTCCAAATCAACTGTCCTGTCCATGTGTCTGATCAGGTCATCTTTGTTTGTTATGTATCTGAGAGTTGGTTACAGTGCTGAGTAGCGTTATTCAGTTAAGGGGCAATTTGTGATCTTTGGATTCGGGGTTGTACATCTCGGGGATTGATTCTGTATGTGTCAAGTGGTGATCCTTATCGAACATGGTTTTGAAAAGTTTTGATAAAAGTTGATTTTGTTCAAATTTTACCTTTTACAACTTAGACCATTTTTGGACCAAAAGGAAAACTTTCAGTGCTTGTAACTTTAATTTCATTGATTTCAATACAAAGTTTTCCAATTCTTAATACAAATCAAAGTTACTTTTATTACATTCAAAAAACTTGAAAAGTAAATCAAAGAAATAAACTAGGAACATAGATGAGTCAGGTGCTCCTACGTCCCCTGCTCATGCTCGTGGAAGCTTCTGATGCCAAAGTGGGCCTGGTTTGTGCCTCATCCTCGACCCAAGCCAGGCACTCGCCAGAAAGGGCGCAGCTAAAACTAGGGGCAGGAGCTAGAACTTCTCTCATCCTTTAAGTAGTGAGATACCTAGCCAGACGTGAACCTCGGACGGGGAATGAAATCGAGTACTCTACCCCCTCTTCTGGGCAGGTTTGGTCATGTCCAAATTGACGTGCAAACCTGAAAGGAAAGTAGAATACACAATTGCGGACTCGCCCTGAACGTCCCTGGCTCCGCGCGCGAAAATGGCGCGGGATTCTGTTTTGTCCATTGGGCTTACTACAGTTCAGACTCAAATGTCACGGTTCTGAATCTAATCTCACAATGTGCAATGTGAGACCGATAAATCACAAAAGAGTCCAAATCCGGCAAATCGTTTTGGAAAACTGATTTTTATAAAGAAGTGCCAAACATGGACTGCTTTGCCAGATATAGAGTCGCCACCTAAATATTTTATTTTGGGGGAATTTAGGAAACCCTGACTCATGCCTAAGGCCACGTGTCCGTCATCACCAAAGTTGCCTCGGCTCGGGAACTTGGGTACGATTGGGAAAGGTCATTTAATGAGCACCCCCGCTCGCCCGATCAAAGATCGGCCTGTACTAAGCATGATATGTTGTTTTTGAAAACACATGTGTTCTTATTCTGGTTAATTAGCTAATCTTACTATGTGATGCGCACAACAAACAAGTATAGACTAGATCACCTAATTTGGAACAAAACATTGCATATTCATTTGAAAATGGTTTGAAGTTTGCTATTCGCAAGTAGGCTAAAATGTGGATTTCAATGAATTGTTCCAATTCAAGTAATCCAACCTTCACCCACAGGCATTCAGGCAGTTAATCAACTAAGCAATTAGCCTCATGGCAAGCATGCTATCATGGCAACATTAACACACATGTAGTATGCTAAAGCGTAAACACTCACAGTGTACTCCGAGCCAAAACAAAGAACTAGTTAGAAATCAATACATGATCCTAGTTCATGTTAAGATGGCTAATGCAACACATGCGAAAATGTAACTAAAATAGGCTCGGCTATTCTAAAATGACATATGAAATGCAATTTGATACATGTATTCAAATAGGTATTGAAATACAATGCAGTTAGTATGATGCGCCGAGCTCGGTGCATGCAAGACAGATGAATGTATGCATGCATGCGAGCATAAGGTATGCTAAATGAAATATACCCTAAAACTAACCATCGTAAGCGGTTAAGTAAAAGGGAGAAAGAAATGGAGGTTGGAAGACATACATCACACACACGCACGCTTATTACAATAATGCGCCCTCTCGACGGAGGGACCGAATAAGAAGCTAACTAGCTAATCTAAGCTAATTAAACTAATTATTACACAACAAATTAATTAACTAATCCTAGTTAACTAATTATTACAAAACAAATTGAAATAGCTAAACGCATTAACTATTAAGTACAAACCAAAGCGTAAGCTAGCTATCTAAGCATGGCAGCTAAGGAAAGCAGTAAATCAGGAGCCTCAGAGGGAGAGGAATGGATGCAAGCCCAGTCACCTCGTTTAGAAATCCAATGTGATGCCCCGATTTGCCTCTGTTTTCATTTGTTCTCAAAAACTTCCACCAAGCTCTAGAAAGCTCAAACTCCACCTAGGGAAACTTGTGGGAGGGTGGCCGACCACTTTTGGTCTCTCCAGACACCTGCCGACCACTTTTGGTTGTTGAAAAACCAGAAAAATGGTCGGCCAGCTAGTTTTTCTGGCTGGCCGGTCAGTTGTTGCTGCTGAACTGCAATTTGCTGCAACAGAGAGCAAGAAAGGGCATGGCTATGTATTTGCAAGATATGTGTGCACAACCACCCTCCCTATCATGTCATGAACTCAAGGGGGTGTGGTTCTCGACCCTTGGGCCACCAATCGCACATTTCAATGCATGATGGCCGAGAGGCGAAGTTGCATAATTCAATGTAAAATGAATGTACAAGTAAACACATAAAGCCTAGAACTCTATCATGTGTGATCAAGAGCGCCGGCGACCGGGAATTAAGGCACATTTTATCACTTCAAGTGTGAAACGTCCCTCGTTTCCCGTGTTTGGACTAACACCTATTCCAAACACAATGCAACACATAACATGACATACACAATGTGACTCAAGCATACAAACATGGAACTACATGGCATACGCAATGCAATGTGATATGATCAAACTACCAATGCAAATAGCATGCAAACAATGCTAACACATGCATGCACAATGCAATGCTACAAGCGTAACTTAGCAATGTTATGGACATGCATGCTCAATGCGAAGAAATAACTTGGCATGCACAATGCTATGAACCACATGGCATACATAGTGCATAATGTAAGATGGCATACTCAATGCAATGAAACAATATGGCATACTCAATGCAATATACATGGCATACACAATGCGAATCAAGAGCATGGCATGCGCAATGCAAACAACAACATAACATGCACGATGCGATGTGACATGGCATACACAATGCTTAATGGGCTTAAATTGAATGTGGGTAGACCTCAGCCATGCCAAAATAGAGGCCATAATGTTAAAATGAAGGCATCGAAAACACATACAAGCATGCATGCCAATTGGCTCACCAATTAAGGCACTAAGGTGCAACTCTCAAGAACACTTAAAGAGTGAAAAACATGGAAGTGTAGAAACACTAAGTGCACTGAAATGAGGTAAGAAATGATGCCAAATCATTCAAACAACACAAGTATGGCATGCTAGGGTCCTTAAAGCATGAAGCTAGTAAAGAGGACTATAAAGGAGGCATGCAATACATGGCACAAATGCATGAACTAAGCATGGACAGAGCTCAAGTAGGTTAAAATAAGGACCTAAACATGCTGAGACGAGGGCTTAAAGGCCTAGACATGCAAGCATACAAGCTAATGCATAAACTAGGCAACAATGCATAACACTCAAAGGCACTTAAAGCATGATTGAGGTAGGAACATGGCAATGCTAAATGCTCTGAAATGTCATGTTAGGTGATACCAAATCATGTACACAACATAAATGAAGCATGCAATGGTGCTCAAAGCTTGAGGCAAGCAAGAGCATTTGTACTACAAGTATACAAAACATGAAGCATGTGACCAAGGCAACCCAAAATAGTCCTAGAACATGTCAAAATGAGTCTAAAGCATGCATGGAAGGAAGTCAAAACAAGATAGCATGGTGAGCATGATGCATCGTACATACAAGGCAAATAAGGTGGATTACACTACACCTATTAAGACCAAGTATGGGATGACTCGACCAATAAAAATCAAAGTTATATCATGGCAAAATAACCCTAAATAAACACTAAAATGATGGCTCGCAAGCTAAAGCATGAAGGCATACGCAATGGTTCATGTTAAGGCATAAAGGGGCAAACCCTCCAACGCATTGAATGAGTGACAAATGTGAATGCATGGCCATAAAACATGGACTGAAATCACATAATAAATGATGCCAAATCATTGAAATAGTCTAAGTGATGCATGTTAGAGGACTCAACACACAAAGCTAACAAGCTAGGTTGAACCATAGCTATACAAAGCAAGTCATGCATGACCAAGACAACACAAATTAGACCTTACACATGGTAAAACATGAACAAAGTCTTCTTAGAGCTAAGCCATAAAATGACATGTTACAACATGATGCATGTTAGGCTATTTCATGGAACTACACTACAAGTGCATGGACCATGCAAGGGCCAACCAAACCAAACCAAAATAGAGTCATGACATGGAAAAACATCACCAAAAACATGCTGAAATGGAAAGAAAACAAGCTAGAATGGCATGCTACTTCATGAAGCATATAAAGCTAGTTTGTGTGATTTACACTACAAGTGTATTAACCATGCATGGAGTGACCAAAGCAAGCAAAAATAGTGTTATGCCTCAGCAAAACAAACACAAATACATGCTAAGAACAAGCTAACACAAGCTTATCAAAGGTGCTCAAACATGAGGCATATGAACCTAGTAAACACAATACAAGGAGAGGGACCCTCTCCTATTTAGGACACCAAAACCAGCTTTCCACCACTAAAAATCCTCTGGATTTCAGTGGTAGAAAGGTCATGCAAAGGGTTCAACAAGAGCCTAAAGGGATGGCTCAAAATAAGGCCTAACAAGGCTTAAGAGGGGGTAAATCACCCCAAACGAAAAAGTGACCTAAAACAACTATTTTAAGCACTTAAAAATGGAAATTTTTTTAGTTATAAGTTAAGCTCAAAACAACATGCAAATAGGCTCAAAAGCTTAAGCAAAAATGGGGGTTTTAAAGGTCAAAGACTCACCCTTGAAGACCTTCTCTACCACTACAACTCTAGCAAGTTCTTTGAGCTTAAATCAGTCCAAGAACACCAAAAACAACTCCTTAGCACCTCAGTTGCCCAAGGATGGTGTTTGAGTGTGTGTTTGTGTGTTAAATTAAGACAAATCTACACTTTTGAAGCACAAAAATGAAGAACCAAGCAAGATAGATACAAAACTATATGTATCTCTCTAAGGGCAATTTTATGAACCTAGAGGAGGGCGGGGGAGCTTCCCTCTTGTAGAAGAGGAAAGGCAAAGCTTCTAGGAGAAGCTAAGCACCAAGGCAATCCCTCCATACTATGGAGGATGGCCCTAATGTCCTCCAGCTGCAGCTGGAGGAAAATATCTCCAAAAAGGTGTCAAAAAGCAGCCGACCACCTGAAGTGGTCGGCCTGCTACTTAAAGTGGTCGGCCAACCACTTCAAGTGGCCTCTGAGAGAAAAAACTAGTCGGCCATGGTGGGAGAGAGTCCAGGGCATGAAAACAATGCAGTGGTGTGGTGGCCGAGCAGAAAAGATGGCCTAAAGACCAAGAAAGCCAGTTGTCCAAACAGAAAACTGGCTGGTAGAGGAAGAAGTGGTCGGCCAGGAGAAATACTGGTCTCCCACCCTTGGACCACCTTCAAAACAAGGAAAACAAGGTTTGGACCAAAAACAAACCAAAACAGATGCAAGACAAGAGATCCAGAGGCAAAGCACACGGCCGAAAGCCCCGAAAACTAGCTAACGAGCACCAAAAGTGGTATGCAACCACAAAAGTGCTCTCCCGGACCATAGTGTTCCTCTAGGCAGAGGCAACAAGGTATGGTTCAAAAACCACGCCAAACGGAGAACGTTAAGCGGTCCCGAGACAACGCGCGCGGCCAAAGGCTCCAAAAATCGGAAACTAGTCTCCAAACGGGAAAAGTGGTCTACGACCATGAAAAGTGGTCTACGACCACAAAGAGATGGTCTACAAGACCTCTCCCTCCCTCCGGGAAGAGAAACAAAGTTCGGTCCACAAACCGAGCCGAAGCACAAAAGAGTTCAGCGGCCCAGAGGCAAGGCTCTCAGCCAAAACTCTGAAACCTCTAAACGAGCACAACATGCACCATCACCAAGCGCTCAATCGATGACGTCTGAGTCTTAAGGTCGGTCAAAAATGGGGTGTCTACAATAATGTGTAAGGCCAATCACCAGAATGCCACGTTCCGGAGTCGTGCTGTAGCTCATTTCGGTTAGATTAAGCCAGCGGCAATGCCAAGCAATGTCAGCAGCAGACCTGTTGCACATCCAATGGCACCACCATTCCTCGTTCGGGAAATCCACTAGCTGTTGGCAGAAAAAGTATTCTCGAGCTAAGTATGCAGGCAAGAATCCACTACCTTCAGCTTATCCATAAGCCACACCTGGGGAGGAATGAAAGAAAAGAGAGATTAAAAAATAGAGAGATGTACATTGAGAGAAAAGAGAGAAAAGGGCTTTGAGAGAAAAACAGAGCATGAGTGCCGAGAGATATGAGAAATATGTATTAGAAAGGGTGGGAAACATTACCTAAAAAAGTAGTGGACTCCCTGCGAATTTGGTAGTCTCTCACTGATGGAAGGTGTCTAAGCCCATCAAAGTCTTGGCTAGAACCAAGCTAATGTAACTCTTGCCTTCTTTCAAACCTTGGGCCACTTCGACCAATCGAATGTTGGATCCGCCAAAATTAGGGACAAAAAGGAAGTGTGCCAACATACACAAGCAAAGGGCATGTTGCCTAAAACCCTGCCAAAGAAGGTCACCTCGGTCACAAACGTCAGAAAATCGATGAATCAGACTGGGAATATCTAGTTCCCCATTGTGGACCAAAGATCGAACCTCGTGTAGAGTAAGCCCGCACATCCATCCCAAAGCTTGGACGTGGCCAAAGCGGGGTTGAGGTATGATTTCCACATCGCGTCGGGATTCTATTAATGCCTGAAATTCTTCAATTGTCGGGCATATTTCTTGCCCCCCGAAGCTAAAGACATGTGTGACTGGGTTCTAGCATCTAGCTGCGGCATGAAGGAACGGAAAGCAAAGAGAAGTGCGACTTAAAGAAAAAAGGGCATTTAGGCCAAAGCCATGAAAATTCATCTTTTCCGAGCCATCCAAAGCGGCTATCCAGACTCGAAGCCTATTGACAAATAATATCTCCATTTTGAGAGCAAAATATCAAGGACTTGTGAGTTTGCCAGAAAAATAGCATGGGAGCATTATTTATAGAGTCTAAGAAGGAGATGAGCATGACAGCTGGACAACACTGACCGACATCACACTGATGGCTAGCCGTGCATCAGTGATAGCCAGCCGTGCCTTAGTGAAGCCTGGCCAGGTCTTGATGCTGGCCCAGTGCAAATCTGTTGCAGTAAAACCTGACCTTTGTTCAAATGGACTTCAATTGTACTTTTGAGTTTTGTTTTGTTTGCACTAACTGTTTGATAGCTTTTTCGAGTTGTTTTCATTTCGTTTTTCCATTATCGAGTTGTATTTTATGTTTTGATTGGTTGTAAGTCATTATTCGATTCATGAATCAATTCAAGAGCAAAGCATTCACAGTTCCGAAGGTTACAAATGCAAGGGTAATGCAGTTCATCATATTGTGCAAAGAGATCATTCAACAAAACTTGCCTTTCATAACTGGCAGGCCTAACCCTGATCATCGTTTTACACAACCAAAACAAAAGAAAGTTTTTGAAAAGCAAAAGGTCTATCTGAAGCTAGTTTTATAACTACATAACAAAACGAAAGCAAAAGCAAACTGAATGCAAAGTCATCATCGTCATAGCTGAAAGCAAAGCGAAAGCGAAAGCAATTTCACCAGAACAGATTTGAGCATAGCTGAATGACTGTACTCTTTACTGAATTCTGCCCCAAATTCTGCCTATAAACTGATACCCTTAGGTAAAACTGATTCCCCCTAAAATACTGATGCCCTCAGGCCTGATACCCAGACTTGTAAACTGATACATACAACCTGTAGAGACACACTCTGACAGCACATATCAAGCAAGTAAGAGCCAAAACACCCCTATGGAGGGGTAGGGTTTCCCTATCCTATCTTGTCAGGAGCTAGGGTTTCACTACGCACGCAGCGGTTTCAAACAACCTACAATCGGGTAAGCAACTTGTCCTAGTTTGGAATGGTCACTATAGTTTCCGATATGCACTAGTTCAAATAGTCAAAAAGGGTGCCTCGGTAACAACCGAGGTTTTTGTTCCCATCGTGGCAGAGCCCCGCAACTGGTCAGCCTTATGGCATGCTTTTCCAAGCAAGCCTCTGACAAACCGTTCAGGAATAGTAGATGGCAAACACTGTGACTTAAGCGCACCAATGCAAATGTAATGCAAAGAAACACATAAGTGTAGACAAAACAACATATCATAATGTTCGAGTCAAGTTCTTTAAATCGCCAGCAAAGTCGCCAGAAACTGTAGACCGCTCGAACTCCACTCCGCGCGCGAGGGCGCGAATTGTAGTTCTAGCTACTACAGTTCGGACTCCTGTCACAGTTCTGAATCTAATCTCACAAAGTGCAATGTGAGACTAATAAATCACCAAAGAGTCCAAATCCGACAAATCGTTTTGGAAAATTGATTTTTATCAAAAAGCGCCAAACATGGACTGTTTTGCCAAATTTCAGAGTCGCTACCTAAATATTTTGTTTTTGGGAAAATTTAGGAAACCCTGACTCATGCCTAAGGCCACGTGTCTGTCATCACCAAAGTTGCCTCGGCTTAGGAACTTGGGTATGAGAAAGGAAGGTTATGCAATGAGCATCCCCGCTCGCCCGATCAAAGGATCGACCTTTACTAACATGATATGTTGTTTTTGAAAACACATGTGTTCTTATTTCGATTATTAATCTAGAATTACTATGTGATGCGCACAACATACAAGTATAGACTAAATCGCTCAAGTTGGAACAAAATATCTCATGTTTGTTTTTCGAAAATGGTTTGAAGTTGCTACTCGCAAGTAGGCTAAGACGCAGATTTGCCACCCTCAAGTGGGCTCAGAAAACATGATTTTGCCGCTCTCAAGTGGGCTTAAATCGCCCATTTTCATGAACTTTCTAATTCAAGCAATGAAGCCTTCATCGACAGGCATTCATGCAGTTTATCACTTAAGCAGTTAGCCTCATGGCAAGCATGCTATCATGGCAGTCACTCACACTCATGCAAGGATGCTAAAGCATAAAAGCTTACTTAGTACTCCGAGCCAAAACAAAAGCTAGTTAGTAATTAATGCATGATCCTAGCTGTGTCAACAATGCCTAATGCAACACATGCAAAAATGCAACTAAGATAGGCTCGGCTATTCTAAGATGTCATGTGAATATAACACTTGATAACATGTTTTGAAACACGTATTCAAGAAAGTGTATTAAAGTACAATGCAGTTTGTATGATGCACCGAGCCCAGTGCATGCAAAACAGATGAGTGATGCACACATGCAAAGCATAAGGATGCTATTTGAAATATGCCCTAAAACTAACCACTGAAAGCAGATAAGTAAAAGGGAGAAAGAAATGGGGGCTGGAAGACATGCATCACACACACGCACACTTATTACAACAGTTGTGCCCTCTAGATGGAGGGTCCGAATAATAAGCTAACTAGCTAATCTAAGCTAATTAAACTAATTATTACAAAACGACACTAATTAACCCATAAGCTAACTAATTAGTTATACAAATGAATAGCTAAGTACATTAACTAATTAGGTACAAAACCAAATAGCTAACTAGGTAAAGAAGCTAAGTAAAGCAGTAAAAGAAGAGGTCCTTAGGGCGAGGAGTGCATGCATGCTTGATCGCCTCGTTCGGAAATCCATCGCAACGCCCCAACTTGCCTCTGTTTGCATTTGTTCTCAGAACACTGCACAAAGCTTCAGATAGCTTCTGCACCACAATGGAGACCTCTAGGAAGGTTGCCGACCACTTTATGGTGTTGTAGACCACCTGCCGACCACTTACATTTGCTGCAGACCAGAAAAAGTGGTCGGCCAGCCACTTTTACTGGTCTGCCGACCAGAAAATTCTGCGCAACTCCACTTTGCTGCAACAGAGAACAAGAAGGGGCACGAAAATGTATTTGCAAGGTATGTGTGCACAACCACCCTCCCTATCATTTCTTAGGCTCAAGGGAGTGCGGTTCTCGACTCTCGGGCCACCAACCGAGCATCGCAATGCACGATGGCCGAGAAGCCAAGATTGCACAATTCAATGTAAATGAATGCACAAATAACACATAAGGGCCTTAAACTCTATCATGCATGATCAAGAGCGTCGGCAACCGAGAAATGAGGCACGTTTCATCACTTCAAGTATGAAACGTCCCTCGTTTCTCGTGTTTGGATTGTCTTTCAATCCAAACACAATGCAATGCAACTTAAGCATGCCAAACATAATGCAATGCAACAAGCATACAAACATAATGCAATGCAATGCAACTCAAGCATGCAAACATGAGGCAATGCAACTCAAGCATGCAAACATTATGGACATGGCAAGGGCTATGTAATGCAACACTCAATGGACCAAACCAATCTCAAACAAGCTTCATGCATGCCAAGACAATGGCCAAAACATGCTGAAAATGAAGTCCAAAAGCATATACAAGCATGCATGCCAATTGGCTCAAGAATTAAGGCATTAAGATGTGACTCTCAAGAGCACTTAAAGAGTGAAAAACATGGAAGTGTGACAACACTGCAAGCTCTGAAATCATGTATGAAATGGTGCCAAACCACTCAAACAACACAAGTATGGCATGCAAGAGCCTTTAAACACAAGGCTACCAAAAAGGACTACACAAGAGGCATGCAATGCATGGCACAAATGAATGAACCAGCCACAAACAGAGCTCAAATAGGTCAAAACAAAGACCAAGACATGCTAAGATGGGAGCTTGAAAGTCTAGGCATGCATGCATACAAGCTAGGCCACAAACAAGGCAACAATACATGAGCCTTAAAGGCACTCAAAGGGTGAAAGAAATAGGAACATGGCAATGCTATATGCTCTAAAATAATATGTTAAAGGATACCAAATCATGCACATATCACAAATGAAGCATGCTATGGTGCTCAAAACTCAAGGCTAGCAAGGCCAATTGCACTACATCTATGCAATGCATGAACCATATGATCAAGGCAACCCAAAACAGTCCTAGAGCATGTCAAAACAATGCTAAAACATGCATGGACTAAAGTTAACACATGCTAGAATTAGAGGCATGAAGCATGGAGTATATAAGGCCAAAGAGGAAGGTTACACTACACCTACCAACACCAAGCATGAGATGACTTTACCAACAAAAATTAGAGTTGTATCATGACAAAATAACACCAAAAATACACTGAAATGGCAGCCCAAAAGCTTAAGCAAGATGGCATACATATTGGCTCATGTTTAAGGCATAAAGCACAACCTTCCAAAAGCATTGAAAGAGTGACACATGTGAGTGTATGGCAATGAAATATGCTCTGAAATTACATGCAAAGTGAAGCCATATCAAGCAAATAGCTCAAATAAAGCATGCCAAGAGACTTGAAATACGAAGTTAGTCAAGGGCATTACACAACAACCATACCAAGCAATGCTCAAATGACCTAAAGTACTCAAAACAGACCTAAGATAGGTCAAAATGGTAACAAAAACATGCTAGACTCGCAATAAAGATAGGCTCCCGAATTAGCCCACAAACAAGGCATAAGGGCATAACTCTTAAACACAATGAAAGAGTGATAAACATGAGAGCATGGCAAAATTTTATGGTCTGAAATTACCTACCAAATGATGCCATGCCATGCAAAAGGCTCAAATATGACATGCTAGGAGTCCCATACTGCAAGGCTAGCAAAGCCAAATGCACTATAGATATGCAAAACCAAACATGCATGACCAAAACCACCTAAATCAGACCTCAAGAATGTTAAATCAAAGCCAAAAATGTGCTGGAGTAGAGCATATGCATGCTAGATCAAAAGGCTAAAACAACAGATATGCAAGGCTAGTGAACCAAAATTGCACTACAAGTGCAAGGAGCATGTAAGAGGCAACCAAACCAACCATGGGCAGAGTTATGACATGTCAAATGATGGCCAAAAACATGCTGAAATGGAGCCAATACAAGCTAGAAAGACATGCCACTTTGCAAGGCTACAAGTAGGTTTACACTACAAGTGTATAAAGCATGCAAGAGGTGACCAAACCAGCCATGGACAGAGTTATATCAGGCCCAAAAACTCACAAAAACATGCTCAAACAAAGCCTCAAAGAAGTAAAAAACACATGCTCATTTGGTTGGGCATCAACACATGCAAACAAGAGAAGAGGAGGGGGGACAACCCCCTCCTATTTGGGGCCTCAAAACTACCTTTTCACCACTGAAATTCCTCTGGAATTTAGTGGTTTCAAGGCCAAAAAAAGATGGTTTGAAGGTGGTGAAAGATGGCTCAAGAGGCTTTACAGCCAAGGAGCAAAAGGGAAAGAAAACCCCCTAGCCAAATAAAGCACAAACCAACACTATTAGGACTGAAAAAACAGAGGAAAAACAGAGGTTTTTGTAGTTCAACACCACCCTAAAAATAGTTTACAAAGGTGGTAAAACAAGCATGCAAAGCAAAGGTTTAAAGGGACAAGTGCTTACCTTTGAAGCATCTTGAAGGACAGTAGCAAAACCAGCCAAAATCTGAGCCAAAATCAGCCTTTTGGAGCTCCAAATGATCCTCAAAGAACCTCAGCCCAATGGTGGTTAAGTTTGGTTAAGGGTGCCTAGGCAAA
This sequence comes from Camellia japonica, assembly GCA_030407325.1. Classification (NCBI taxonomy): domain Eukaryota; kingdom Viridiplantae; phylum Streptophyta; class Magnoliopsida; order Ericales; family Theaceae; genus Camellia; species Camellia japonica. The sequence continues at coordinate 149,545,481 of JAPPVO010000032.1, read as the reverse complement.
GGAGAGGTATATCTTCAAGTATATCTTTTGCATGCACACAAGGTCAAGAGGGAGAGCCAACTAGAGAGAAAAAGTGAGATTTAGCTCTGAAATTTCTAGAGAGAGAGAACTTTTTTAGAGAGAGAGGCTCCCAAAATAGCTTCAATCTTCTTCTTTTTGCAAAAATGGGAGATATGGCTCATATATAGCAAAAAGCAAGAGTTGGTTCGAAATATCTGTTTTTGGAACAGCTGGAGGTTGTGGAAGACAGTTGGAGGGAAAATATCTTCAAAAAATTTGAGTTTGGGACCTGCCAGCCACTTTTCTGGTCGGCCAGCCAATTTTTCTGGTCGGCATGCAAAATTCTGCTTTCCAGGTCCAACTTCAAATGGCCATAACTCCTTCATCTGGACTCCTTTTCAGGTCATTCTTGTGTCCAAATTGAAGCCCCAAAAGTAAGCTTTCCAATGGTGGAAGCATTGCATCAAAATTCCAACTGTGCAAAAAGTTATTCCTATTTTAGTGAAGTCACTCAGTTTCGATCCTTCCCGAATTCATACCGAACTTCTCCCAAACTAGTTTTCTTCTCTCCTTTCCTCTTTTCTTCAACTCCGAACCCCTAAACAAGGTGTTTTGAAAGATTTTTCAATGATTTCATCTCTCTTTCATTCATTTCCACTTTGTCTGTCACACCCCTAACTCGCCCCTAAAAGTTCGGGCATGACCCATACAGAAACGGACGCTTAACCTGATTTACATATCATATGGGGCCTGAACGGAAGCATTTAAAATTATGATGTAACACAGAAAAACATCCATTGAGCTAAATCTAACATGCCAGGATCACATTAATGAGAGCCATTACTATATTTTTTTTTTTTATACACTCATACACATACATGACCGCATAATCGAACATTGGTATAGAAAGGAAACATATACATACTTTTAACTTTAGGTAATTAATAAAAGGGCAAACCAAAATCTTAACAAAACTTGACATAAATGCATAGACTTGGTCTGGGAGCCTGGGCATACTGAGGTTGACATTGAAAGGTGACCATCAAGGGTTAAGACGGACTCCCAAGGCGATTACCTACAGAACAGACAGACAAAATATATAATGAGCGAACTCAGTGAATAATAGTACATAAGTAATGCAATGTTTAACCTGAATAATCCAACATGTAACTGCAGATACATATGATTAACTACATTCTGTGATTATTCCTAAAACAGTCATGGGTCCAATTTTCGTAACAGAATGGCTTTAAGCCCAGTATATACAGAACAGCCGTAGGCCTACAGATGCAGAACGACCATGGGTCCAGACATATCAGAACGGCCATCGGCCCAGGAATAACAGAAATAACAGGAATAACAGAAATAACAGAAATAGCAGAAATAACAGAAATAGTAGAAATAACATAAATAACAGAATATCAGAAATAACAGAAATAGCAGAAATAGCAGAAATAACAGAAATAACAGAATAGCAGAAATAACAGAAATACACAGAATAGCAGAAATAACAGAAATAACAGAACGCATAAGCGTGGGTAACAGGACGCATAAGCGTGGTAATAGGACGCATAAAGCGTAGGTAACAGGACGCATAAAGCGTGGGTAACAGGACGCATAAAGCGTAGTAGCAGGACGCATAAAGCGTGGTAACAGGACGCATAAAGCGTAGGTAACAGGACGCATAAAGCGTGGTACCAGGACACATAAAGCGTGGTAACAGGACGCATAAAGCGTAGGTAACAGAAATAACAGATGTATGGAGTCAAGAGGTGGCTCGTACGGATTCTAGAGGTGGCTCCCACCAAGGTGTAACACTTAGTTCCGTACAGCACTTTGCTCCATACCAGAAACATCAGAACAAACTAATACAGATAAACATATTCTTCCCATTAATCACATAAATAAACAGATATATTATAAGTTTAACAGAACGTTGCTGATATTTGTTAGCAAATGGTGAACACATTTCACAGATTGAACACTTTCATAAATACGTAGATACCATAGTTCTATACCATAAATCAATAGATCTCGGGACAACCCACAAAGCAAAATAACTTCAAATATCATCAGAACTGACTAGTCCCAAGTTAGACAAAGGCATACAGATTCTTTCAATCATTTACATGAGTTAACGTAATTAGTTTACGTTTAACAGAATACCAATGGTAATCATTAGCAATACCTATAAGGTATCTCACAAATTGTACATGTGCCATCGCAATGCTATTTGTAGGGACAAAATAATTATCTCATAACAGTCTTAAACCATCCTTGATAAAACTGAATAGTTCGGGATACATAAGCATCATTGTTCCATTTGTTCACCATGAATTATTAAGGTTAATCTACGGATAACAGAATGTTAATAATGTCTTTTCACAGTAAATTAAACACAATACTATATAGATTATAGCACATTACCGATAACCATTAATCGTGGGCGGAATACAGAATAGTTTCAGAGTCATATCAATGGATGCCAAATCCTTCTATGTTCACACCAATTCTCAAATACAACGATGTTAGCATAATTGCCATGGAAAAACAGAATGTGAATAATAACAATAATTATCAACGGTAATTGATGTACATATATAGTACTATTACTCACAGTGTTCAGGTGCTTGGTCCGCCCCTGTAGCTGACCCTATACAATTCACGTAATTCAAACATAATTCATCATAGTCTATTCAATTCAATATTAGTTAACACAATATAATCCGACAAAGTCAACACCACTTAATTCATTAAAACCCTTTGCAATTCAACATAATGCAAAATAAACCCTTGAATCTCATTTCAATATTCCAAAACCGAGATCATATCATCTATGTCAGTCATAGATTATTTCTCTAATTTTTTCCTTTACATGATAGCATGAATTCCAACATTTATAACAAAGTTCATTCGCAAAATTTTAAACATAATTTCCAAACATTTCCAAATTCCAATTAAACTTGAACACATCTAATTCAACATCTCAATTTCATTACTCTACTTTCAATTTGGGCCAATTCATTGATTATCATCATTAATCAACCTAAGGTTTCAAGAAAAATAAGGGTGTTTTAACAAAAAATCAAACTTCTTAAATCACCACTTTTAATTCCAATTTTCCCAATGATTCTACATCTAGGATTCCCAATCCATCATTTAAACCCACCAATTTAACTCCCAACATCACAAACCTTAAAACCCCCAATGTTCAAACCCGAAATTCCCAAAATCTCATAATTTCTTCTATATACATAACATAAATGAAAATTTGTACAATTATACATTGAAAATACCTCAAATCTATCTATGGATGTAAATATTAAAGAGTCTTAAAATCTTACCTCAATAATCAAGCAAAGGGGTGAGCTTGAGAAGAAACCTTCACAAATCCAAGTTCTAATCGGGTAAAAACGTTGATCCTCCCTAGTTCTCCATCCTAGATGCCAAAAACCATGGTGGATTGTTGATCAAAGTAGAGGAAATCAAGGTTTTGGGGCTAGGGTTTCGGACTTAGAGTGAGAAGAAAGGAGAGGGGAAAAGAAAATATCAAAAATGATATAGAATTCCCGATTTAAAGCTGCTGTACCCGCTATTCCCGCTCGAGCGGACCTGCCCTCAGCACAGATTTTGAAACTTTAAACAGGTGTAACTCTCCCATTCGGGCTCCGTTTTAGGTCGTTCTTGTGTCCAAATTGAAGCCCCGGAAATAAGCTTTCCAATGGTTCTAACCTCACATCCAAATTCAAAGTGTGGAAAAAGAAAAGGGCAAAAGAGTGGCGGCTGTTCGTAAACGAATCATTCAAATTAAAGCTTTTGGTTCCATCCTACTTTACCTTCATTTTACCACCTCAACCCATACTCCAAAATAACATAAGAAGGTTCTAAATACACTAATAAAATGTCCAAAAATGAACCTACGTGCCTCAGAAATTTAAACTTAACCAGGTGACCCGCTCGAGCGCCCAACCTTGCTCTCGAGCGCGCAGACCAACAAGGCAGTCCGCTCGAGCGTCTAATTCCCCGCTCGAGCAGGAAATCACAACTCCCAGAATCTCAGGCCGTCTGCACAATTGCTGAGAACCCCAAAAGTCCGCTCGAGCGTTAACTCTTCCGCTTGAGCGGAGGGAAAAATTCTGGGTCGTCACATCCTTCCCTCCTTAAAAAAAATTTCGTCCTCGAAATTTAAGAAAACCAAATAGAAGATAGTTCAGACATAAACAGAAACACATTTTGTAATGTTCCAAAACTAGATCCACACTTGAGATAGGAAAGGATCACAAATACTTTCGATCAACATACATGTATTAGAAACTCAACGACAAGGAGCCATTTATAGTCCCAAAGTTCATAACAACTTCTCAATTAACAACTAAGCGGACCACATCTAGTGAACGCCCAAACCTCAATTTCAATTAATTTTCCCCAATAGTTCTAAAAATTCCCATTAACACACCAAAGCATCATCTTATTATTCACAACCCTCGTATATTCCAATTTATTGACCCAAAGGTCATACCTTCAAAATACTCTAACAACTTAAGGACATTCAGAAATGGGTTTACTCAAGTATTTGATCACATGTGACTCATAGGCTGTCTTACCTAGTTCAACCTCTTTAGGTTCACAAACAAGTTCTAAATCAATGACTTTGTGGCTCTTGCTCACCATCAGAATTAGGCTTATCAGGCCAAATCAGATTTCTAACAGACTCCAAATAACAACTCAACTCCCATATCAAGGAATTACATGTTCAAGGTAAATTATTAGCGAAATCAAATACAGATTAACCCTCTCACAATTCCCAAATTACAATATGGTATAACACGTTGTTCAGAGACAGTACTCAGAAACTTATCAGACCTTTCAAAGATATCAGACAATGGAATATTGCCCCATAGCAGTAAGCTTATTTAAACTTTGTCAGAAAATCTGTCATATCTTGAGCATTCAAATTTTCGTACCTTTTGGGGAACTTATCCAGAAAACTTATCATATTAAATATTTCATATCTCTTTCAGAATCCCAATCAATATCTCTACTTCCTCATAGTATTATTTCTATATACAATAACGTAAGGAGGACCATATTCTAAATCTAACAGTTACAGTAATATCAAAACTAGCATTATATACTTTGATTGAAGCATAAAGTACAAAACTGTAGAAGCATATGATTGATTACATTCTGTAATTATGTCCATTACAGTCATGGATTCAGTTTTCTTAACAGAGTGATTTTAAGTCCAACATGTACCAGGTAACCATAAATCCACAGATACAAAACGGCCATAAGCCCATAAATATATACATATGTAACTGCAGAACTCAAAAAGTTAGTCCAATACTATTGTATTTTCAGAACGGCCTTAGGCCCGGAAATAACAGAACGGCCCTTGGCCCAGAAATACCGAATGGCCCTCGGCCCAGAATGTTACAGAATAAGTTACTAGATGCACACAGACTTATATCATGGAAAATATTTCTCAATCTTAAATTCTTAATACACAGAGGCAGGATTCTAATTCTTGCAGTAACTTATTAGAGTACCACTCATTCTGGTTTGATGTCAAATTAGTCAGAATTATAGGCGGAATTCCTCATGTCATTCGGCTATTACTTAGAGGATGTCCCAATTACAGATTGCAGATTATCCATAAACAGAACAGATTATAGATTACGGATTTCAGATTTCAAATTACAGATTACAAAAGTCAGAATACAGAGTACAGTATAGAGTACAGATTCCCACAATCAAATCCCAATTACGCAGAAACCATACTCATTAGGCACCATCAATAATTTCCTATCAGAAGTTGTCGGAAATTAGAATAACTTATATATCATTATTTCTACAGATAACCATGAACCAATAATACAATTTCATTTGGTTCTTACCGATCAGCTCAAATCCTTACCACGTTTCCGCAGTGCAATATTCACATTGCATGTTTTGTATCCTTCCCCAGCCTATATAAGATAAACAGAGGCAATAAAAGGACATACAACAGATATAGATTGTAGTCATCAGAGTTAGCAGGTAGAACATTTAACGTTGCCACCAAAATCTTTCATATGCATTAAGGATGTCATGCATGATGCCTAAGTCTTTTCTAGACATCCTAAAGCTCAATGGACTCGTGTGTGAGGTAGCAACTCGTGCTCTGATACCACTTGTCACACCCCTAACTCGCCCCTAAAAGTTCGGGCATGACCCATACAGAAACGGACGCTTAACCTGATTTACATATCATATGGGGCCTGAATGGAAGCATTTAAAATTATGATGTAACACAGAAAAACATCCATTGAGCTAAATCTAACATTCCAGGATCACATTAATGAGAGCCATTACTATATATATATTTTTTTTATACACTCATACACATACATAACCGCATAATCGAACATTGGTATAGAAAGGAAACATATACATACTTTTAACTTTAGGTAATTAATAAAAAGGTAAACCAAAATCTTAACAAAACTTGACATAAATGCATAGACTTGGTCTGGGAGCCTGGGCATACTGAGGTTGACACTAAAAGGTGACCATCAAGGGTTAAGATGGACTCCCAAGGCGATTACCTACAGAACAGACAGACAAAATATATAATGAGCGAACTCAGTGAATAATAGTACATAAGTAATGCAATGTTTAACCTGAATAATCCAACATGTAACTGCAGATACATATGATTAACTACATTCTGTGATTATTCCTAAAACAGTCATGGGTCCAATTTTCGTAACAGAGTGGCTTTAAGCTCAGTATATACAGAACAGCCGTAGGCCTACAGATGCAGAACGACCATGGGTCCAGACATATCAGAACGGCCATCGGCCCAAGAATAACAGAAATAACAGGAATAACAGGAATAGCAGAAATAACAGAAATAACAGAAATAGCAGACATAACAGAAATAACAGAATATCAGAAATAACAGAAATAGCAGAAATAACAAAAATAACAGAAATAACAGAAATAACAGAATAGCAGAAATAACAGAAATAACAGAACGCATAAGCGTGGTAACAGGACGCATAAAGCGTAGGTAACAGGACGCATAAAGCGTGGTAACAGGGCGCATAAAGCGTAGGTAATAGGACGCATAAAGCGTAGGTAACAGAAATAACAGATGTATGGACTCAAGAGGTGGCTCGTACGGATTCTAGAGGTGGCTCCCACCAAGGTGTAGCACTTAGTTCCGTACAGCACTTTGCTCCATACCAGAAACATCAGAACAAACTAATACAGATAAACATATTCTTCCCATTAATCACATAAATAAACAGATATATTATAAGTTTAACAGAACGTTGCTGATATTTGTTAGCAAATGGTGAACACATTTCACAGATTGAACACTTTCATAAATACGTAGATACCATAGTTCTATACCATAAATCAATAGATCTCGGGACAACCCACAAAGCAAAATAACTTCAAATATCATCAGAACTGACTAGTCCCAAGTTAGACAAAGGCATATAGATTCTTTCAATCATTTACATGAGTTAACGTAATTAGTTTACGTTTAACAGAATACCAATGGTAATCATTAGCAATACCTATAAGGTATCTCACAAATTGTACATGTGCCATCGCAATGCTATTTGTAGGGACAAAATAATTATCTCATAACAGTCTTAAACCATCCTTGATAAAACTGAATAGTTCGGGATACATAAGCATCATTGTTCCATTTGTTCACCATGAATTATTAAGGTTAATCTACGGATAACAGAATGTTAATAATGTCTTTTCACAGTAAATTAAACACAATACTATATAGATTTTAGCACATTACCGATAACCATTAATCGTGGGCGGAATACAGAATAGTTTCAGAGTCATATCAATGGATGCCAAATCCTTCTATGTTCACACCAATTCTCAAATACAACGATGTTAGCATAATTGCCATGGAAAAACAGAATGTGAATAATAACAATAATTATCAACGGTAATTGATGTACATATATAGTACTATTACTCACAGTGTTCAGGTGCTTGGTCCGCCCTGTAGCTGACCCTATACAATTCACGTAATTCAAACATAATTCATCATAGTCTATTCAATTCAATATTAGTTAACACAATATAATCCGACAAAGTCAACACCACTTAATTCATTAAAACCCTTTGCAATTCAACATAATGCAAAATAAACCCTTGAATCTCATTTCAATATTCCAAAACCGAGATCATATCATCCATGTCAGTCATAGATTATTTCTCTAATTTTTTCCTTTACATGATAGCATGAATTCCAACATTTATAACAAAGTTCATTCGCAAAATTTTAAACATAATTTCCAAACATTTCCAAATTCCAATTAAACTTGAACACATCTAATTCAATATCTCAATTTCATTACTCTACTTTCAATTTGGGCCAATTCATTGATTATCATCATTAATCAACCTAAGGTTTCAAGAAAAATAAGGGTTTTTTAACAAAAAATCAAACTTCTTAAATCACCACTTTTAATTCCAATTTTCCCAATGATTTTACATCTAGGATTCCCAATCCATCATTTAAACCCACCAATTTAACTCCCAACATCACAAACCTTAAAACCCCCAATGTTCAAACCCGAAATTCCCAATATCTCATAATTTCTTCTATATACATAACATAAATGAAAATTTATACAATTATACAATGAAAATACCTCAAATCTATCTATGGATGTAAATATTAAAGAGTCTTAAAAACCTTACCTCAATAATCAAGCAAAGGGGTGAGCTTGAGAAGAAACCTTCACAAATCCAAGTTCTAATCGGGTAAAAACGTTGATCCTCCCTAGTTCTCCATCCTAGATGCCAAAAACCATGGTGGATTGTTGATCAAAGTAGAGGAAATCAAGGTTTTGGGGCTAGGGTTTCGGACTTAGAGTGAGAAGAAAGGAGAGGGGAAAAGAAAATATCAAAAATGATATAGAATTCCCGATTTAAAGCTGCTGTACCCGCTATTCCCGCTCGAGCGGACCTGCCCTCAGCACAGATTTTGAAACTTTGAACAGGTGTAACTCTCCCATTCGGGCTCCGTTTTAGGTCGTTCTTGTGTCCAAATTGAAGCCCCGGAAATAAGCTTTCCAATGGTTCTAACCTCACATCCAAATTCAAAGTGTGGAAAAAGAAAAGGGCAAAAGAGTGGCGGCTGTTCGTAAACGAATCATTCAAATTAAAGCTTTTGGTTCCATCCTACTTTACCTTCATTTTACCACCTCAACCCATACTCCAAAATAACATAAGAAGGTTCTAAATACACTAATAAAATGTCCAAAAATGAACCTACGTGCCTCAGAAATTTAAACTTAACCAGGTGACCCGCTCGAGCGCCCAACCTTGCGCTCGAGCGCGCAAACCAACAAGGCAGTCCGCTCGAGCGTCTAATTCCCCGCTCGAGCGGGAAATCACAACTCCCAGAATCTCAGGCCGTCTGCACAATTGCTGAGAACCCCAAAAGTCCGCTCGAGTGTTAACTCTTCCGCTCGAGCGGAGGGAAAAATTCTGGGTCGTCACATTGTCCTTGCTTGATTTACCGAAAAGCGCGACATTTAACAAAATGCGAGCGTCGGAACATCGTAGGAACCTATTTTCAAAAAATGTTTTGAAAGAGAGGGTCTTAAGGTCTAAAAACCATTCAAAATAACTTTGGTCCAAAAAAGGGGTGTGAGGTTAGGATTTGACTCTCCTCTTGCCGAAGAAATCGAACCTTTGCCCTGCACATCTTTCATCACCAAGTAAACCATCAGTAACGCCCAAGTCTTAAGGGCGGTAAAAAATGGGGTGTCTATAGTCATTAGTAGCCCATCCTAGCTCTCTTCCTCCTCGGCTATGGAGGAGGTGCATCGCACTAGGGCTGCTCGACTGCAGGTCAATCTTCTCTCCCTCATCCTCCGGGGTCGTGGACCCATCAAAAGACTCCTCGGAAGGTGAACACTGCCTTACTTGACCTCTCCCCCAATCATCGCCTCCTCGGCCTCTCACTGGGCTCCGTTTCCGCCTACTGGCTGCGGAAGGTCTTGCAGGCACTGTCAGCACTGGCTCAAGCTGAAAAAGAACAGATATTAGATTGAGTGATCATAAGTGTATAGTATAGCAATGATAGTAGGCTACACACAGAATGTACCTCAATCCTGTGGGTGACTAAGGCAGTCTACCTCCTCCGTACCATGATGAGTAATTGGTCGATCATCCGAAGGAGCTCGTCACCATACGCCCGGGGAATCTGCAAAAGAACATAAACTGAAAAAAGCAGATAAAAGTAATTGAACAGTGAACAGTAATGGCTCAAAATAAGCTAAAGTGCAGCATGGACTCGCATAAAAAGAAAGTGTACCTGCTCAACGTCAGGGGCAAACACAAGTCTATGGTCCCTCTCCTCGATGGGCTCAAATGGGATCTGCTCGATCACTCCATTTGGACGCATGTATACGATCTTGGTGGGAAGCACATGCAATCCAGGAATGGAAACAACGGCAAGGGCACCTCTAATGGGTGAATCGCCAGCCCAGTAGCAGGAACAGCAGCAACCTCTGGCACAACTCGAGTCACGCCTGGAGTAAAGAGGTGCCATCACCCGAGTGTGTAAGAAAGTCGTAAAGTCGTCGGGCTCATGGTGACGATCGATATCCTCACCTATCATCAAGAGGACCAGCTCAGGATCATCCTGTAAATCATCTACCACCCTCAAGCCGGCAGGAGAAGAATGTGGAATATCAGGGTCAGCAACGCTCGCGCCTAGCGGATGAATCTATCTCCCAAGTAGTATGCCCGGCCAAAAGGGCCCTCGAACAGGATCCTCATCGTGGAAGCATGCCAGGTAGCGATAGAGGTCACCTTCAACACTTGGGGAATGCCTGCCCAAGGGTGCCAGTCAACCTGAGAAAATCAGTGCCGTGTCAGATATCAGTGTAGTATGAAAAAATCAGTGCAATGTTAGATATTAGTGCAATGTCAGAATGGCAGTACACTGTCAGAATTAGTGCAGTGTCAGAAGTCAGTGCAGTATGAGAATGGCAATATGGTACAGTGTAATGGTACAATAGTATAAGAGTGATCATATAGTGTGGGAAATAGTGCAATACCTGATCTGTCGTGATAGTGTCAAAGAAGCGGTGAAAATATGGAAAGGTGCGATCTACAAGGCGACTTCGCTCGAACCGCGAGTTGTAGTACCGAGAGCGGGGTACAGACAACTCAATCGATCTTACTAGAACTGGAGCCAACGAAGTGAAATATGTATAGACCCAAAGCTGCAAACCAAATGCAGACAAATGACATGAGAAAACGGATTAGATAAGTAAGAAATGCAACAGTGAACATAATGTAAAGTATATCAGAAAGGTGAGTGTAGGGTGTACCTCCCAAACCCTCCAGTAGCCGCCAAGTGAATCTACCTTGCGATGAGAGATGGAGCTCATGTAGCAGTATAGGGTGGCCAGACCTGCGCCACCCCAGTCGTAATCTGCCACCATAGGAAGATGTACCACTGCCCCTATAATATATAATTCCACAGTATTTTCCCTGTTTGCAAACAGGGTAGTATCGAGAAGATATATGAGGAAGCCACGGGTGTACTGAGCAACCTCATCTGCAGTGGCCCGCTATGTGCTGGAGAACTGCTCCAAGAACTAGCTGTAGCGCACCATCCCATGGCTGGTAGTGTCTGGGATCGCCCCGAGAAACTGGAGCTGTGTATCTCTCTACTAAGTCATATCTGGATCGAAAAGGATTGGGTCGCCGACCCCGACTCGTAAATCGGTTAACATCGAGAAGTCATATGGGGTCAATGTCATCTCCTCGGTAGAAGAGAAATGAAATGAGCTGGTGCTGTCCCACCATCTCTCCACCAGGGCCCCATAAAGTCAAGATTCGGCCCTTATCTGTATGAGCCTGAAGCAGAAGGGCCCAAAGCCAGCAGCATCTACTAAAGTGCGGACCTCTGCAGGAGGCCGCTCATAAAAACGTCGGGGGTCGAATATAGAGTCGTAGCCACCTATCCTCCTGGCGATCACCTATCAATTGGAAGTTTTATCAGTATATGTACAACAAAGATAAGTGGTTTGCACATCAAGTTCAATTTTTAACATGTATGCAAAATAAAGTAGGGAAAAAGTTGTGTACCGTGGAAATGTCGGCAGATATATGCTCCATGGGCTCTCACAGTAGAGTGTCCTTACCCAACCCTGGAATGAAGCCCTCGAATATCAAGATGCCGCCAGAGGGTGGCACATATGTACTCAGCCGGTATGTGGCCGCTTCGAAAGGCCTCTCGGCAAGGGGAAGCAATGCAGCGGCTTCCTTTACCTCCATGTCTGCACCAAGGGCAGCACCAAAACCTATGGCAGGCTCCGGAATGGGAACCTCGTCACTAGCCATGAAAAAAAGTGAAGAAAAAGTGAAGGAGATGAGTGAAAATAGGTGAAATCCTAAATCTCAAACCCTAAGAGAGAGAAAGTGAAGAAATTATGGAAAATCAAAAGGGAATAGAAGGAAAATGTGAGCAATATGGGTAAATGTGAGAGAAAACAAAGAGAAAACCCAAACTTCAACCAAACAATTTTTAATCGATTCAAAATAAAGAGGAAAACAAGTTGTTTTAGGAAATTTTTATGAGGGCTATTGGGTAAACTGAAGAAAAAGACGAAATCTAGAGAGAAGGGAAGTTTAGAGAGAAAGGGGGGATTTTGACCTAGGTTGTGATCCAAATGAGAGTAATTTTGTGTTTTAAATAGCCACGGGTGTGGCTTTTACCGAACTGCCCCATGCCGTTGTCGAAGGCCGGCCGGCGCTATTAAAGCCCGGCCGTGCATCGCCAAGGCCAAGCCGGCCTTTGGTGTTTTCAATTCTGTTTTTCTTCTTTTTTTTTTCTTTATTTTGTTTTGTTTTGTTTTGTATGTGTTGCTGGATTTTATTTTATTTCATCATTCTTTTAATTTCTGAATTATAGTTTCGGGTTTTAATTTTGAGTTCTAATTTTCATTTTTAATTTTGAGTTTTTGATCATGGGTTTTGATCTAAATGTGGTAAGGAGTTGTATGTTAGCAAGAAAAACGAGTATTGAAAAAAGAGAAGAAGAAAAAGAAAGAAAAGAGAAAGGAGAAAACAAAGAATGAAGGCAAAATAGCAAAGAGAGCAAAGGAAATGAAGAGACGGAGCAAGATATCCATTTCGTTTTGTTTCGTTGCGTGAGTGCATAATTTGATTTATATTGATTTTATTTCATTAGTTTAACTTCGTGATTTATCTTGTTTAAACTGTTTTGGTCATTGATGACTTGTCATGTTCAGTTCGTAATTCATTTCATCATTCCTTACCACACGATATTGTATGTACGGTTCATTCTGAGGCGTTTCGGGTAAAATAATTCGTGCCCTTTGGATCGCATCCATCCACCTCTTCCTTCTCTCGCGTGCAACGCATTAGGATTACCTTTCGGTTCAAAACATTCGGGTGCGTCCTAGTGTTCACACCATACCCTTCGGTTAAAAACATTCGGGTACGTCCCGATGTTCACACCACCTCCCCTCCTATCGCGTGAGACGCGTTAGGATTGTTTGCATCGGTTAAAAAACATTCGTGTGTGTCTTGGTGTTCACACCACCCTTTCCTTCTCACGTGTGCAACGTGTTAGGATCTCGGTTGAGACCTTGGGTGTGCCCAACGGTTATGCCGCTCTTCGCCTTTCCTGTGCATCGCATAGTTCAGCTTGCATAATTTTCATACATCCTTTTTGCATGAAATGTGGTTTAGCTCGTGATTCTCACACGTGGCGTGTTTATTTACTTACTTCTTTTCATGATTGGAATTGATGTGCCTTGTTTCAGTTTGTTTAACTGTGACATTTTCTTTGCATAACATTTGCATTCAAATGTTTCATTGCGCAGCCTCATTGCATGATCATAGGTAACATTCTTGCATCATGCATATCATTTGCATCTTGCCCAGAACTACGCTGGTTTGATTCCTTGCAAAGGGATACGTAGGCAGCCTGCAGGCGCAACCATTTATTTTTGTCTTGCTTTCTTGTCCAAGTCTTGTGGCTTCGTAAAAATGGGTCGTCTCTGGGCTTTGATATTCACTCACGTCATTTTATGACTTCGAGCTCTGTCAAAGAGGGGCAACTGTAGACATTCCATTTTGGACCGTCCACAAGACTTAGGCGTTTGATTCAATACACTCAATGATGAAAGTTAAATTGTGTATTCGCAGCGATTCGGATTCAATCAAGCTCCCGAAATAACCTCAAATCTTCAATATTTACCTTGTTTGAACCCATGAGTTTCATTTTTGGACCTTTTCCCACCCTGAGCTGAGTTTAAACCAAAAAAAAAAACAAAAAGGGTAGGCCATCAAGGCCCGGCCGTGCATCAGTGATGGCCGGCTGTGGCTATGAATGGCCAGTCGGCCCTCGATGGCAATAAACACTGTTCTGGGCGGGAGGTCGCCAGCTGTCCATTTTTTAAGATATTTATCACCTTTTGAGCTCGAATTCTATAAAAATGAAGCTCTGGGATTGTTTTAAGGGTTGAATAAAAATCTAGAAGTCATATATACACCTTGAGAGCTCTTGTCTCCTCCTTCTTCCATTGCAAGCAAGCTTTGAGCTAACCTAGCTTGTATATACTATCTCTATCATCTATATACAACCTTGTTTGATCACCCTAGAGACTTGGTTGATATTGGATAAACATAATTCAAGCTTGATAGTGAGTTGAAGCCAAGTTTGAATCATCAACAACAAGCTTGCCCTTTGAAAGGTATAAGCTTGCTTTCTTCTCTCTTGCCTTCATTTCTATCATTTACTTCATAGTTCTAGCTATTTTGAATTGTTTTGAGCTTATTTGAAGTGTTTGGGGTTGGGTTTGAAGAGTTACCAAAAGGGTAAAGTGAGCTTGCTCTTTCTATACCTTTACTTATAACTCAAACCTTCTCTTTTCCACTATTTTCCTTTGATATTTACATTGATTTTTAGACATTTAGAAAGGCTAAAAATCATGTTTTGAAGCTTCAAAAATGGAGGGGTTAGCCACCCCTCCTTATCCTTGCTTACTAGCCTTAATTATCTTCTTTATTGTCTAGCTTTTCAAGCTCTTTTCATGCATGTTCTACCTCTTTTTTTCATGTATTAGGGGCTGTTTTGAGGTTGTCCAAGCCTTTTCAATTGGTTCATGCCTTGTTTAGTATTGTTTTTTCTTTTTTTTCCAAAGTTTTGTTCTCTGATATTTATCTGAGATTTGTTCTCAGGATATTGTTCTTAAATCAAATCACTGAGTTCTACTTCAGTTACTAGCATGCCAGCAAGAGAGTACATTGTTCTGATAGTAATGGAATCCAAGGATTTAGCGAAATCAAGGACTTCATTTTTTTTTTTTTTGGACGTTTTGCTTGATGATGATATTAGAAATTCTGTTTCTGACGTGGGTAATCATCAGGGATATGGAAATTACTAAAGTCACGAGAAGTTAATAGACGAAACCTATTATAGATTTCTCCCAAGTGGGAACTTAAGTAACCCCCTCAAATATCATCTAATGTTGAAGGGTTCTCAACCGTTGATGTCCAATTTATAGGAGGGTAAACCATAGGAAAATTGAGTTTAATAGGAAGGAGACTTGAGTCAATTTAATGGATAATAACCCCTCTTCTTAGACTTAGAAACTTGTAATGTATCTGCATGCAACAGAACTGATGATTGAAGTGTAAAAAATAGTTTGTTTGAAAATAGGAGATGAATCAAATTTTACATGTGATGTGGTTTCATAGGGGGGGTCAGTCACAGTTGTTTCGAGTCATATAAGGAAAAATTATACCAACATAGAATCCAATGTTTATATATACATATGTATCCACATATACTAAGAAACAACAAATAGTCGAATGTATATATTAATAACCTTTATTTCATTGAACCATCATTGTCATCGTTCTAAGCCTGGACTATATCTGATTTCTAGTATTGTTTGATTTTTATGTTGACATCATTGTTCTTTCTTAATAGACATTCCATAGATTGTGAAGTTGCAATCATGATGCTTCTGGCCTATTTGTCATACATGATAGCTGAGGTACCAAAGCATTCTAAAGAAAAAAAATAGAAACTATATATATCCTTTAAAATTCTCCTTATAACATTCAAGAAAAATAATAATTTCGGTTATTATATTAATTGCCTTGATTACAAAAAATGTGCAAGTAGACATTTTTATGTTTTTTCTACAACTTAGACCACTTACTAAATCACCATTTGTTGTTTTTCAAGGACATTCATAGCCCTCATCTCTGCTTCAGTTGGTGTTGAAGTCTTGAATCTTTGATTGAGTTAAAAGTGAACATGCTATTTCTTTTATATTTTCATGCTAGAGAGGTGGTTTACCAATTTGAATAATTGAAATTTGCTATGACAGAAAAAGAAATGAATTTAAGTCTAAGAAGAAAAAAAAAAAAAATCCACTTTTGTTCTTCAATCTTCAATGAATCCCTTTGTTTGCTTAATGTTTAAGCTTGTTGAGATTTGTATGAAATATCATTTTGTTCTCTAATCTCTAGGATCACAAGTTCATCTATTTTAATTTTAATTTTAATTTTAACTTTTTAGTCATGTGAGATGAGTATAAAAAGTATCCTGCTTCATCAATCCCCAATCTTTTTTATTTTTTTATGTCGTTATGATTTACCTTTTAATCATGATGAATGGTTAAAACTATTTCCCATTCATCCCTGAGGCATAGCCATAGTGCTTCTTTGCATTTATATTCTTGGAATTGTAGTGCTTCTTGGTATGTGATAAAATCTTCTTGTTAGTGCTTCTTCAAGTTTTAAGTATTGTTTATAAGTATTGGGTACAAATTCTTCAATTTGTGTTTATTTTGGTGAATCTGATTGCAGTTTATGTTCTGATGCAGGCATGTAAACCAGCGATGACTACAACTTCTATGCTAAAACATGATTTTTGGTTATATGTTAGTTTGTGGTTAATGTTAAAACATGATTTTTGGATTTTGGAAATGTTATTTTGTGGGTAATGGTGATTGGATATTAATTGAATGAGAAACTGAATTAATGCTTCATTTGTTATTTGAATGGAGTTATTATTTTATATGTTAGTTATATTACAGGTATTTGAATGGGAGTTAATATTTTATATGTTAGTTTTATTACAGGCATTTTTTAAATTCAATCAAATAAAATTAGCACAATTTCAAAAAAAAGAAAAAGGAAAGGGATACGACGGTGTTTCTACAAACGCCTCCTAAACCCTAAATACTAACGGTCATATTTTTTAAAATAGATACCACGGCGTTTCCAAAACGTCGCTAAATATTGTTGGTGACGTCAGCGTGCGTATAGTAGGACATTTAGCGGCGTTTTTTAAAACGCTTCCTATACTAATATCACGACGTTTTTAAAACGTCACAAAGCTATAGCGACGGCCGCATCTTCGACGCTTGGTACTAAACGCCACAAAAAGAATTAAGGCATTTTTGATAGATTTAGCGGCGTTTTTTAAACGACACTAAAAGTCCAATTTCCAGCAGTGTCTCCTTCCATTTGCTTATTTTGACTGTTTCTCTCTGCCTATTTGAATTTCGATTCCACTTTATTTTAAATTAAAGTTATCGAAAATTATTATTTTCTATTACAATAAATTTTATTTTGAACGACTAAAATTTTAATCGCCAAAAGTCTTATTTTTAGTTGCCAATCACTTTTGCCGACTAATATATTTGGTCGCCCGTTTGGTCGCCAATAATTTGTCGGGGAAACAATCGGTGACTAAATTTTTTTGGTAGCCAAAAGTGGCCTATTAGTGACTAAAATATAATTTTTTAAAATTATTAAATTTATATATATTTTTACTTTTAGCGACTAAATTATTTAGTAGCCAATTGAGTATGTATGTTTGGCGATTAATTATTTGCTAGCTAAAAGTTTCACTTTTTGAGAATTGGCGACTAAAAATTTAGTAGTCAAAAGATTCTTTTTTACAATTGATGACTAATAGTTTAGTAGCCAAAAGTTTCACTTTTTTACAATTAGCGACTAAAGTTTTAGTTGCTAAAATCCAACCTGTGATATTTGTTTAGTCACAAAAAGGTCTCATTTAGTTTTTATGATTTGTTCTGTAATATTTTTTGCGCCACCTATAACCTATGCATATACAAAATTATTTATCCATTCATTCATTCATTTAATTCTCAACCATTCAGTAAAAATATTTCTCCACAACCTATACTATTCAATTTTCAACCACATACAAAACTTAACTATTAACCATACATATCAAAGAAAATAAGAATCCATAAACATAGTATAATCCAATAAATAAATATACTGTACGAGGACGAAATGATCTTCTCGTATAATTCTGTTGATCAAGTTTGCACTCCTCCTAACATCGTCGCTTTACTACCTGAAAACACAAATGTGAGCTAGCCGGCGGGTGTACGCCAAAAACCTCTCAGATGCTTAAGTCAGCAAATAGACAATTGACAAAAGCTCTGTGTATTTGAGAGTAAAAATTGTGATACTTGTATATAGGTCATGCTATGTGCTTTTATTGATTATGTCTGGCACAATCTTAGTAGGATTCCAACTTTCCTTATAAGAGTCCTCCTAGGAATCACACTCCTAAGGATAATACATATCCTTATAACACCCTACTCACTACCAACTAAGTGAGATCGCTCAAACCTTCTTACTTTGGCTTGATAGCAGCTCAACAGAGCTAAGATGGCCTTGCGCTATGCAAAACAGAACTAGGACGGTGTTTGATCGAGATATTTAAGTTCGGTATCCCGCCACCATCGCATCCCGGTCCTTCTTGGATCAAATATAGCCACCACGGCCCAAGCATTCGGCCGAATAACCGCCCAGGCTATGACCGGGATTACTTCATTCCCATTTCTGCTCACAGTGCGACCCAATGAGCAGGAGAGTGAACCTAGCTCAGTCTACTTCAACATATGGTCTTTGTTTGGCCCAATTTGCTCATAAATTGCCCTCTCAATTGCCCTTTAATTCCATCTACAATGCATGATTGGGATTAGCCTTTTCAAGCCATGCTAAGACATTCCAACTAACCGAACTAAAAGCAACCTAACTGAAGTAAAATACTCCTCCTATCTGAACCATAGACACGTCTAACCCTAGGTAACTCGGTTCTCTAAAACCGTGCCTATCACACAGTTCGTCGTTTCGCGTATCTGACATCGTGTCCTTATTGGGGCACGTGGCACATGTCCATTGCTTCTTTGTACTGTGACAGCCGTCTCACATTAAAAAAAACGTTCAAAAAATCCTGCTGTTTTTCATGTCTATACAAAACCCATTTCTTGAACAAAACACTCTCACTGTTCATCTTCTCTCCCCTGCACTCTAAGTTCCTCATATGTGCCTCCTGTGCTCCAGTCCAAACCAAGTGACTATAGCATCCGCTTCACTTGCCCCTTTGCTGGTTGGAATTTATCTTTACGTTTTTAAACTTGTAAGTTGCTAATGCCTTTTTCTCCCTTTTGCTGATGTTCCTGTTTATTCATTTTTGTACTTCCAGTATTTAACCTCCATGTATGTGTGTTATATGCACTAGTGCGTTTGAAGCAAAATATCATGAACCCAAAACCTCACGCTCAAACCTGAACACACATATATGACCTTTAGAACATGATCTTTGATCCAAAATCGTACTGTGACCGAACTAGGCACTTGTTTGTGACCTTTAGGCTTATACTTGACCGACCTAAAAAATGCATTGATCACAAACTGTGCTATAAACCTTGAGTCAGCCCTGTTTCCTGGCCAAACTAGAAAATGGTCTGTAACCCATTATAGCCGAGCTAGGTTTATTTTACTCTGCCTTTTTACTTAGCCCGGTCCAATTATCTGGGCATAACACCTTTAATTTTCACTTTGCAGACTTGACTAGGTTGGCCAGGCACACCCTTGCACTTTGCCCCTGGGAGATTTTGCTCAACCGAGCCATCCAAAGTCACACCAGTGCCGAGCTAGGCTGCCGTGCTCATTTTTACATAACAATCTTTAAGTTAAATGGGTAAATACCGATTCCTGGTGGACTTGCCTGGGGCCATAGCCGAATTTAGAAGATACTACCATATTCCTGATGACGTCTACCTCTCCTTAGTCGAGCTAGACACCACACCCTGGGGCAAACCGGGCTTCATTCCTTTTACAGTAATATCGATCATAGAAGTCGGGCTTCGGTTCCCCGTACAGCCCCTTATATGCGAGTTCTTTACGCAAACCAGATTGTGTCCAACCCAACTATCCATAAACACTTACAGAATAATAAATGGTATCGCCGAGCTAAACCATCGGCTCGACCTCAACCTCGAATTGGCCGAGCTATTTCATCAATATTCACTTGGCCAAAATGACGACGGTTGGGTATACTACCTCAAAGTAAGAAGAAGCCGAGAAAAAATTATCAACAACACACCAGACAAAGATTTAAACGATGATGATTTCTTCTGGGTTTCTGGCCATTTTGAAGATCAGGAAGCTCAGATACCGGGCTACAATATAAACTGGAATAAAGGGACAGCTGGTAAGAACATTCCAGTTCAAATTTCTTTGTTGTTCCAATAACCACCATGCTAACCCATTACGCTTCTTGTCTTTTTTGTAAATTTAAACCAGCTAAAATTGCATTACGCTTACGCCAATCAAGACGTCCTTCATGCCGCACCTCGATATCGCCACCGAGCTGCTAAATTCCAAGCCGACCTACCGGTACAGTGGAAAGAGGAAAGCCAGAGTCACCGACTTCCTCCTAGAACCCTCACCCGAGCCAGACCCCACTCTTCCCCAAATGAACCTAATCCCTCTTACTGAAGAACAGGAGATGGTAAAGAGGCGAGCTGTCTGCACCCTTATTATCGAGCAGGCCGCTCCTTCCACAATCGAGGCCCAGACCAAGCTGCCCCCAGTTGGTAATGCTCGTGAGGCCGAGGTCGCCCTACCAACTGCTAGAGTCTCGTCATCCCAGCCTAACAAGACACTGGGTACCTCGACTGGCCAAACACAGCTTTTAGTTGATGAAGAAAAAACCGAACAGCTTGAGGCCGCCCTTCCTGAAACACCCATAGGTAGACACCGAGCTACCCCATCTCCCTCTCCGACGTGGGCACTAGTTATGTCTTTCAAGGGCTGTGCCGTGACTACATTCAATTCTGTTTGCGTTGAAAAGGACCATCTTCTGGCGTTTAATTTGGCAAAAAAGTGTCTGCCTTCCAGCCGACATGGAGCACCATGCCCATCTAACTGAGCTGAAAGCCATACGATCTGCCAACAAATCGCTTATTCTGGTAATGCTGAATTCCACTTATGTTCTGATTGTGCCACAAACTTGTCGCTCGGTTCTTCTAACTGTAGATATTCTACAGACCATGCAACAGAACCAGATCGCACACGAGCGCATGCTCAAATTAAGAAGAACGGCCAAGGCGGCCATTGCTGACAACAAGGCGAAAGAAGCCGAGCTCAAAGAACTACAAGCAAAGTTCGCCGAGCTGGAAGCCGACCGGGACCAATTGGCTGAGCAGGTTTCTGTTGTTGAGGCAGATAAGAACAAAGCTCTAGCCAAAAAGAAGGATCGTTATCTTCGAGAGCTAGCCAAGCTCGAGAAGAAAAAATATGCCAAAACAAAAGCATTGCAGAAGCAAATGAAGGATGCTGAGGAGCGTGGTTTCAAAGAAGGTGAGGAGCTCTATGTCCAACAATGCGAGGCGTCCAAAGACATATTCTTTCAGTGTGGGTGGAAAGCTGCTGCTGCCAAACTTAGTCAGGGGCCTAATTCTGAAGTCTTTCTTAACCCTCTCCCTTACTTTATACCAAGCTATATGACGGACTACGCCAATGCAGTCCAACAAATGTTCCTCCAAAAGGGGGAGGAGGAAGAGGCCCCAGATCTATCCAACGCCCCTCCTGCTAACACCGACTGCGGTCTCCAGTTTTCTTCGCGAGCTCGGGTGGATCCGCTCAGCCAACTTGTGCCAAGCACGATTGACATAGAGCCTGAGATTGAGCTATCCCAAGAGGCAGCTGCCCAAATCGGCCTCTCCAGCGGCGAAGCCCAGGTTGACTTGGATATCGAGTTGGATGACCTCTTTGCCTGATTTCTTTTCCTTTTTTGTTTTTTGTTTTTTGTTTGTAATGTAATCGGGCTAAAGCGCCCCACCTTTTGTAATTGCTTACCTATGAATGAAATCTTTCTTTTTTCAGTCTTTTTGTTCGGTTACAGCTCTTTTTCCTTTGTATTACCTTTAATACAAGCCTAGCCGGCCTGGTTAGCTCAGCCGTTCCTTATCCTGCCCAACTTTTTCGACCGAGATACTTATCTCGGCTAAAAAAGAACTTGGGAAATTATAAAACCTTTGTAACCAAAGTGCTTGATCCTTATCTCGGCTAAAAGGAAACAGTTTGGATGAAACTGGCAAACTTACTTGAGCCTAGACCCTTATCTCGGCTGAAGAACAAAAGGTGTTGGTCAAACCTGCCAACCTTCTTGAGCCTAGATCTTTATCTCAGCTGAAGAACAAAGGGTGTTGGTCAAACTTGCCAACCTTCTTGAGCCTAGATCCTTGTCTCGGCTGAAGAACAAAAGGTATTGGTCAAACCTGCCAACCTTCTTAAGTCTAGATCCTTATCTCAGCTGAGGAACAAAGCGTGTTGGTCAAACCTACTAACCTTGTTGAGCCTAGATCCTTATCTCGGCTGAAGAACAAAAGGTGTTGGTCAAACTTGCCAACCTTCTTAAGCTTAGATCCTTATCTTGGCTGAAGAACAAAGGGTATTGGTCAAACCTGCCATCCTTCTTGAGCCTAGATCCTTATCTCGGCTGAAGAAGATAACTAAGTGTTGGTCAAACCTGCCAACCTTCTTAAGCTTAGATCCTTATCTTGGCTGAAGAACAAAAGGTGTTGGTCAAACCTGTCAACTTTCTTTAGCCTAGATCCTTATCTCGGCTGAAGAACAAAACCTGCCAACTTTCTTTAGCCTAGATCCTTATCTCGGCTGAAGAAAAAAACTAAGTGTTAGTCAAACCTGCCAACCTTCTTGATTGCCCCAAGTCGGCAATAACTATGAACAACTTCTACAAAGGAAAGAATTTTACTCGAAAAAAAAAAAAAAAAAACAAAAAACAAAAAAAACAAAAAAAACAAAAAAAACAAAAAAAACAAAAAAAAAAAACTACTTGTTGTATTGCAAAAAGAAAAATTACAAGTGTTTTAAGAAAAAGCTAAAAATAAAATAGTTTGAGATTGGTCGTATTCCATGGCCTGGGAATAGCTTTGCTGTCCATATCTTCTAAGTGATATGCCTCTTTTCCCGCTAAACCAATCACTTTGTATGGTCCTTCCCAGTTAGGTCCTAACCTGCCATCTCCAGGTACGAAAGTGTTGCCCATTACTTTGCATAGTACCCAATCTCCAATCTTGAATTTCCTTGGGTGCACTGTTTTGTTACATTTCCTGGACAACTCTTGTTGATATGAGGTAATATACACCAATGTCCTTTCTCTTTTTTTTTTTTTTTTTTGCGAGGTTGAGTTCTAGGGCTATGGCCTCCCCATTCAAGTTTGGATCAAAATTTTCACTCCTAATAGTGGGGAGGCCTACTTCCAGGGGGATTACTGCCTCTATACCATAGGCCAAAGAAAAAGGCATTTCGCCAGTTGACCGTCGAGGTGTGGTATGGTAGGCCCATAGAACGTGGGGAAGCTCCTCAGCCTGCTTGCCTTTTGCTCTTTCCAGCCTCGTTTTTAGGCCATTTAAGACTACTTTATTGGAAGCTTCAGCCTGGCCATTGGCTTGGGGGTATACTGCGTGGAGTTGTAGAATTCTATCTTGTATTCTTCGTAAAAACCCCTAAAGATCTTACCATCGAACTGAGTGTCGTTGTCAAATATTAAAGCCTTGGGTATTCCGAACCGAGTTATGATGTTCTGCCAAACGAACTTCTTGACATCTTCTTCTTTTATGGATGCGAGTGCTTCTGTCTCCATCCACTTTGTGAAATAATCCGTTACTGTGAGAAAGAATTTTCTGTTGCCGGGCGCAGTTGGGAGTGGTCCTACTATATCCAGGCCCCACATTACAAAGGACCACAGGCTAGTCAACGGTAGAAGCTTTCTGGCTGGTTGATGTATTTAGTGTGCGAACTTCTGATATTTCTCACACTTCTTGACATATTTCTCTGAATCGGCTTGCATGTATGGCCACCAATACCCTTGTGAGATTGCTCGATAGGCCAGCGATCTTCGCCTTTAGTGGCTTCCACAAACGCCTTTGTGTATTTCGAACAAAAATGCCTCAACCTTACTGGGATGGACACACTTCAAGTAAGGTTCTGTGAAGGACTTTTTGTACAATGCTAGTGATGGGGAGAGCCAAAATCGCTGTGATTTTGTTCTAATTTTGTTGGCTTCTTTCTTTTCTTTAGGTAAGATGCCTTTTTTTAAACATACTATGATGGGATCCATCCAGGAAGGGCCTAGCTTGGCACAGCATGCTTCAGCTATTTTGGGCTCTTCAATACTTGGTCTGGGTAGGAAGTCAATCAACAATGGGTGTGGGATAGATGTATCTGCCATTAACGTAAAATCGGCCAGTTCATCCACTTTACTATTTTTCTCTCGGCCGATTTGCTCTATTCGGACTACTTCGAACTTCACAATCTCCTTTCTGACCAACTCTTGGTACTTAGCCGTCCTATCATCCTTTGCCTCATAGTCACCCGAAATCTGGTTGACTACCAGTTAGGAGTCACTGTACACCATCAGCTCGGTGGCCTTCATGCGAAGTGCTAATTTTAAACCTGCTAGCAATACTTCATACTCCGCCTCGTTGTTGGATGCTGGGAAACCAAGGTTGATTGCCTGTTCAATTGTTAGGCCATCCGGTGAGATAATGACTATGCCAAGTCCTGCACCGTACCTGTTGGATGCTCCATCCACGAAGAGTTTTCACATCTCTCCGACGAATAACTTCCAGTAAGTGGAAGGATCTGATGATGTCTTAAGATCAAGGACGTCACTAATGCCTTCTTCCAAGTTATTGTCTGCCGTTGGGCTTTGATCCTCACTGTCTGACTGTCTCGAGACTTTACTTTTGGGTGAGTCCTGGCTGGCAGTGCTGCGGTCTGTTCCTTCTTCCCTCTCTCTCCTTCTTTCGGTTGCCTCGGCCAAGTCGATTGAATAAACATGATGACTTCTTGGTGCAAACTCGGCTACGAAGTCTGCTAAAGCTTGGGCCTTTATTGCAATTCTTAGTTGAAACTTACTGTCGAACTGCCCCAACTCCACTGCCTACTTCAAAATTTTCGGCCAGAAAAATCCGCCCTCTCAAACAAAGCTTTCAAGGGGAAGGTCGTTAAGACAATCACGGTGTGGGCATGGAACTAGTGCGACAATTTTCTTAAAGCCATCATTAACTCTAAGGCCAGTTTTTCCAACGGAAGGTACCTTGTTTTAGCACGCAGCAATGTCTTACTGACATAAAAGATAGGCAGGTGTTGTATTCCATCCGCTCTTACTAACACTACGCTTACTGCATGCTAGGAAACTGCTAAGCACAAAAAGAGCTCCTCTCCTGGTATTGGGGTCACTAACAATGAAGGAGAGGTCATGTAGTCTTTCAAGTTTTTCAGGGCGCGGTCGCACTCATCATCCCATTCAAATTTGGCCTTTAGTGCCTGGAAGAATGGTCGACACCTGTCGGATGATCGACCTATGAAGCGGTTTAGTGCGGCTGCTAGGCCAGTGAGATGCTGCACCTCTTTGACTATGTTGGGCCTCTCAAGATCTTGGATGGTCTTGATCTGAAAGGGATCAGCTTCTATACCTCGGTTGGTCATTAGAAAGCCTAGGAATTTGTCTGACCTCACGTCGAATACGGACATAGATGCGTTTAGTAGCAACTTGTGAGACTGTAAAATTTGAAACATCTTATCTAGGCCTTTGCTAGGCCTTTGAGATGGTCTCCCTTATCCTTGCTTTTGACCACCATATCATCTGTGTAAGCCTCCATTGTTCTTCCTAACAATGGTTTAAACATTTTAGTGATCATCTGTTAGAATGTTGCCTCTGCATTTTTTAGGCCAAAGGGCATGACCTTGTAACAATATAGTCATCTAGGTATTGTAAACGACATGACCTCCTGGTTCGTTTCATATAGCATTCTGATGGTAACCTCGGTACACATAAAAAAGCTAAGTCGGTTATGCCCTGCTGTTAGGTCCACCAGTTGGTCTATTCGGGGTAGGGGAAAACTGTCTTTTGGGCAAGCTTTGTTAACTGTTTTGTAGTCCACGCAAACGCGCCACTTGTCGTTCTTGTTTGGTACCACTACGGTGTTGGAAATCCACCGGGGATAGTGTACTTCTCTTATTGCCCCTGCTGTTCCGTAAATATTTCTGTGTGGTGGAGTGCCGATCGACGAGTTCACTGTATAATTGGTCTGGCAGCTGGGTGGACATTGAGTTGATGGCAGATGAAACTGGGGTCAATGCTAGGCATGTCATACAGTGTCCAGGCAAACACTTCGATGTTAGAGGTCAGAAATTTCATGATCTTTATTCTCTCGGTGCTGGACAGAGACGAGCAGAGCAAAAAGAACCTCTCTGGATTTTTTTCATCTATCCTTACCTTTACCAAGTCTTCCACCGCCTTTTGTTCGGCTGCTTTGCCGATGTCTGCGAATAGCTCATTGCTTTCTGGCTCTTCTACCATTTGCACAAACCCTTTCACAGCCCAACTACCGTTTACCGTAACGAATCATTGCTTGGACATGATCTGGTCTCCTAAGAATTCTTTAATTACTCCGGCTTTGTTAGGGAACCATATTACTTGGTGGTAGGTCGAGGCTACTGCTCGCATGGCATGCAACCATGCTCTTCCCAAGCTTATGTTGTAAGTGGAAGGGACTTTTAATACCTAAAATTCCACCTGTTTTGTCATCATTCTTGCCTTGACTGGCAGAATTATCTTGCCAACAGGCCATTCTGGCATTGAGTTGAAGCTGACTAGGGAAGATGTTGCGGGTGCCAAGTCTTTGTCCTCCAATTTTAGTTGCTTGAAGGTCTCGTAGTACATTATCTCGTACAAGCTCCTTTGGTCAATTAGGATCCGCTTGATGTCAAAATTCTTGATGCGCAGAGTCACCACTAGTGCGTCGTTGTGAGGGTTTTGCAACATTGCTAAGTCTTTATCAGAAAAGGTGATGACGTTTGTTGCCCTCGTTTTCCTCCTTTTTGCGGTAGGTTGTGCACTTAGTACCTCTCTCATGTGTTCAGCCTTTTTGATCATCCCTTTGAGTTCACATACCCGCTCAGGTTCGACGATCCCATGTATTATATTGATTACGCCTTGGGGCAGACCGTCGACCGGCATCCTATCCGGCCTATTGCGGTCGTGGGGGACTGGGTATGTTCCCCCTTCAATATATTAGTCCAGGTGGCCTATGGCCAGTAGCTCCTCCAGATGTTGCCTTAATGGCATATAGTTTTAAGCTCGGTGCCCCTTTTCATCATGGAAGGTGCAACGACACCTCTCATCGTAGCCCCTCTGCGTTTCTCCCAACTTGGTTGGCCGCCGAACGAAGGATTCATCGCGTGTCTCGCTAAGAATCCGGTAGATAGGTTTATTGAATACCGTGGTGATGGCAGTGCGGACTCTCAACTTCCTTGCTTGGGAGTTCTCTCTGTTGGCTTGTCTGCCTCGCCCATTTTTGCTTGGTTGTTCAATCGTGTTGACTTTTGTTGCAGTCTCTTTATCCGACATTACTGTTGTGCCAGATTTTGCTTTAGTGCGGGCACTATCTTCTTCTACCCGGATGTGCTGATGTACTCTTTCCATTAGGGCCTCCATTGTGAGGGATGACATTATCGTCATTGAATCCCTTAACTTGTTACCTGCTGGTAAACCTCGTTTGTACTGTGTGATGGCGAGGTTTGTGGGGCAATCCCCAATCTAATTGAAAGTCTCCTAATATCGACTGTTGTAAGATTTCAACGTTTCCTTCTCGCCCATGTCAATGGAGAGTAGCTGGTCAATCTCCACTGGCGTCTTGTTGTTTGTTCTGAATCTGGTCACAAATGCCTCCGCCAACTGCGCCCATGAAGCTATGCTACCTTTTGGTAACCTTTCAAACCATGTTTAACCCAGGTCACCAAGGCTGGAAGGAAACAAGATACACATTAGGGCCTCATTTTGTCGATACATGGTCATAACCTAGCGAAAGTGGCTTTAAGTGCATGTAGGGGTCTGACTTCCCCTCATAAGTAGTGAATTTGGGCTGGTGGAAGCTTGATGGTAACGGTGCGTTCTCAATTGCTAGAACAAACAGCGAGCTCTGCAACCTTGCTAATACTTTATTTGCTGGTTCGTAAGCAAGGCGTGGTATTGGCATCCCTACCTCGACATTCCCATGTGTCCTAGGAGCCAATTGCTGTAGAGTTGAAACTCTACGAAGGTCGTGAGCCTAGGTGTCCTCCTTCTATCGGGCCCTATCTTCTAGCACTGTACGCAGGTCTGCCGACCTAGGCAACTTTGTGTGCCTAGATGTCATTTGGTGCGCGTGCGAGGGTCGATAATTGCTTCTCTCCGTATATGACCTCTCAATTCTCATTCTCTCAGACCTGGAGTAACGAGTCCTAGAGGTTCGTGATTGTGTATCGCCTGTCTTTAGGGTTCTGCTTTCCATTTGAGACGGTGTGACTTGCTTGTCACAATCTTCTGAGTAGCGAGGGTGCGCCCTGCTCTTGCCCACCGTCCGCCGCCTCTTTGCTCTTTATCTAGCGCTTCATAGTCTCTATGTTTGCCGCCATCTGCCTTATCAATTCATCTTGCGCCCTCACGCGATCCTCCAGAACTTGGGGATCCATCCTTCACCTCTGTCTGTCAGGGCTTTGAGAGTAACGCGGACTTGAGCCCCATCTATCTCGCGTGACTCTCTGTGAGTTCCATCGCTGGGGATCCAATTCTGCTATGGACGGGACAAAAGGTAGACCTTCGCGTCTCCCACCCCCTTCCGGGGTTTGTCCATCAATGGCAGAATGTGGTAAATCTTCATTGTGTGCCATTGAACTTAGTGGAAGGAGAAACTTTAATCAAAGGGTTTGTTCTTCGTGCACTTCCTACAGACGGCACCAATTGTGCAAGGACGAAATAATCTTCTCATAAAATCTTGTTGATCAAGTTCGCAGTCCTCCCAACGTCGTCGCTTTACTACCTGAAAACACAAACGTGAGCTAGCCGGCGGGTGTGTGTCGGAAACCTCACCGATACCTAAGTCAGCAAATAGACAATAGACAAAAGCTCTGTGTATTTGAGAGTAAAAATTGTGATACCTGTACATAGGTCATGTTATGTGCTTTTATTGATTCTGCTTGGTACAATCCTAGTAGCATTCCAACTTTCCTTATAAGAGTCCTCCTAGGAATCACACTCCTAAGGATAATACCTGTCCTTATAACACCCTACTCACTACCAACCAAGTGAGATGGCTCAAACCTCCTTACCTCGGCTTGATAGCAGTTCAACCGAGCTAGGACGGCCTTAGGCTACGCCAAACAGAACCAGGATGGTGTTTGACCGAGATATTTAAGTTCGGTACCCCGCCACCATCGCACCCCGTTCCTTCTTGGATCAAATATAACCACCTCGACCCAAGCATTGGGCCAAATAACCGCCCAGGCTATGACTGGGCTTCCTTCATTCCTATTTGCACTCACAACGTGACCCAATGACCAGGAGAGTGAACCTAGCTCGGTCTACTTCAACATATTGTCTTAGCTCGGCCTAATTTGCTCAAAAATTGCCCTCTCATATACTATCCAAACCAACAATTAAAATCCAAATTAAAGAAAATCTTGATAACAATTGTGATGATGATGATGATGATGATGATGTTGATACTAGAGACACTGTTGTTGGGCTATAGGTCCTTCCACAATTGTTCTTCATCAACTTGTCACTTGGATGTTCATGTTCTACATCATGATGAGAATGATAGTTTAGAAAATAAATTGAAACTGTTAAAATAATTAAAGTTATTATATTAAGATTGTAAGATGAAAAAAAAAGATTAGTCAACAAATTTAGCACCTAAATTTTTAAGAAAATTACTAATCACACTCTACTTTTGCTTTCTATCCTTAAATTTTACTTTTAGCCAAAAAACAATATGGAGTGTGAATAGCCAGTGAGGAGTGTAAATAATAATCTACATTTTGAAAATTCAAATGAAATCATAACGCACCCAATTTGGCCATCTTCCAAATATTTATGGAGCTGCCACACCTTGCCAAAACAAACAGCATGACTGCCAACTGGCAAGGTCACATTTTGTCAATTTCACTAGTAATTTCCCAAGTAAAAACAATAAAACAACAAGAAGAAAGAATACTATAGATTTATACTATAGATTCAAATTATGATACTATAGAAAAGGAAAAAAGAGTTGCCTACAATTCAAATATGCTTAATTTTAAAGGGCATAATATTGAAAAGAGTAAATTCACTGCTTATTAACCAATTCCCCCTATACAGTGAGAATACGCCCAATAACACTACACTGATACCACAACCATTACCTAGATTGATACTGTTATATAGACCATGCAACCATTGATCTCCAATGGATGAACGAGAACTATCTATCACAATGAATCATTAGACATTCCACCTTTCTTCACAAACTTTGCTTTTAAAAAAAAACTATTTTTTTTTTTAAAAAAAAGATAGATTTTATTTTATCTTTATTTTTTTTTAACTTCACCTGCACATTTCAGTAAAGAGAAACTTTGCATTGAGAAATGCTTCAGAAATTTTAATGTTATTATCTTGATCATTGCCATCCAAACTTAACCCACCTATTTTGTGGTTAGATGCATAGATTGCATTATGCAAATCTTCCCATTTAAAGCCAAATCTTCCATTAGTTTGTTAGCTTTGTGATCCAACATTCTTGTTAGAGGACTAATGAAAAAATAACGGGAAAAAGATGACCATCAACATTAGGAAAGTATATTACATTTGAAGGTATAAAATGATAAAGCTCCTATATCCTACTTCAAACAACTTAAACCATAATTAACACTCTAAGAACAAGAAATAGCCAATCTCCCATTAGTTTCTGCTTAGTCTACCCATTCAAAGTCACATCTTCCATTAGTTTGTTAACTTTTGGGTCCAGCATTCTTGCTAAAGACTTGTAAATAGAAGAACAAGATAAAAAAAGATGAACAAGTAATTTAGATAAATATTTACTTCATTTTAAATATAAAAAAAACTGTGAAGTGTTGATATCCTAGTTCAAACAACTAAACCATTAGTCATTATTACTAACAACCCAATAAAAAATAATGCAACACAGTAACATCTAAAGTCATTTACAAGCTTGTAGTTGCATGTTTCCAGTTAATATTTCATTCATATTGACAAATTTTACCTCACTTAAGACGCTGGGCTGCAACATAGTCTGAAGCTGAGAATGATCAGGAAAGAGCCAGATTAGTGCGAGTGTCGTAAGTAAGTTTCCCACCTTTCCTATACAAAGAGAGAAGAGCAAACTATATAATCCAAAATCATTTTGAATAGAAATTCAGTGCAAAAGTTTTGTTTGTATATCACTAGTCTAGTTCAAATTATGAAATAATCCTTCAAAAACAATCAAAAGTTGGTCATCATTTTCCACATTCTATGATCCAAAAGTAACTATGTAGTAATTATAGCAAAGTAGCATCCGATGTAAGACCTCATTGAACATGTGCAGATGATCCAACATGAGCAATTTTAACTGAATTCTATTCAGTAAAATCTACCATAATTAACTGAGTCCTAATGCTGCAACAGTGCTATGCAAGAACTACGTTGAAACAAAAATTATTTTGCTTACAATCCCCGAGTGATACTAGAGGTGTCAAAAACTTTACATTCCTATCCTTCACCAAAACCCAAACTCATTGTAGTTTCTACTATTAGGAGTTCATAACACCTAATCAATGATAAATATATAAGCAACATTTAATTCATGATTGAAAGGAATATAAA
This sequence comes from Camellia japonica, assembly GCA_030407325.1. NCBI lineage: Eukaryota > Viridiplantae > Streptophyta > Magnoliopsida > Ericales > Theaceae > Camellia > Camellia japonica. The sequence continues at coordinate 149,513,398 of JAPPVO010000032.1, read as the reverse complement.
ATTTCAAACCAACAAACTAGCCCTCAAAACCTCTCTATGACATTGTTACATACACTTGGTGAGCATAAATCAAAAAGATTAGTTTCGTCACCAACATAGGAAAACAGACCAACCTATTTTCACAAACACTGGCACATGAGGCATGAATGAATGACAAATCTGTCTTGCAACCCACTAAAAGTTGCATAGATAGGATACTAACTTAGATGACTTCAATTCTAAAATAAAAAAAGAACATCCAAAATCTCAAAAACTCAAATTTCTTTCATTGTTTTTGGAACATTTGAACAAGGGTTCCTCATAATGATAATTGTTTCTGCGAAATTGTGAGAGAGAGAGAAAGAGAGAGAGAGAGAGAGACCTTCCATTCGGAGAAAACAGAGTCATGTTTGGTGCGTGTACAGTCTTCCCTCTTCACGATGGCGATGGTGGAGGAGGAGGAGAAGAAGGAGGAGGAGGAGGAACTCCGGTTGTCGACGAACCCGAAGAAGAGTTGCGGTGAGAGAGGGAGGGGAAAGGAGCAGCGGAGAGAGAGAGAGGGAGAGAGAGAGAGAAACGCTGAAAATAGTGAGAGAGAAAGAGTTGCTGGTTTGTTATGATTTGGGTTGGAAACAAAATACATATATAATTAATAACAATTCGCAACTAAACATTTTAGTCGCTAATTACTTTTTTAATCTCTCCAAAATTTGAAATCTCCCTCCAAATATTTCAGTTTTTTGGTGACTAAAATATTCTTTTGTCGCTGAAAATATACTTTTGATGACCAAACTTTTGGTCCCCAAAGATAAAAAAATATTTTTTTTTCTTTATATTCGGCTACTAAATAATTTTAGTAGCTAAAACTAACAATATGGCTACTAAAATATTTTTTTGTCGCTGAAATATACTTTTGGCGACCAAAAGATAAAAAATAATATTTTTCTTTTCATTTGGCTACTAAACAATTTTAGTAGCTAAAACTAACTATACGGCTACTAAAATATTCTTTTACCGTTGAAAATATACTTTTTGCAACCAAACTTTTGGTCGCCAAATATAAAATATATATATATATATATTTTTTTTTTTTCATTCGGCTACTAAACAATTCTAGTAGCCAAAACTAGCTATATGGCTACTAAAAATTTTTTTAGTCGCCAATTGTGATATTTTTAGCGAATAAATTTTTTTTAGTTGCCAATAATCAATATTCCCCGACTAAAAAAAATTAGTAGCTAAATATTTGACTTTTGCCGACTAATATTATTTTTGGTCGCCAATTCCATAACTTTTTGCCACTAAATTTTTTTTAGTCGCCAAAAATAATCGCCAAAAGTGCATTTTGTTGTAATGTTCCTACATAAGTTTGTGAGCAAAAATGCATTCAAGTACTCAAATTGTTTTGCACTTATAAATGCCGAGGGCAATGAACTTGCTAACATAGAAAAGGTTGAAGAATTTTCAACAAAGACAAAAAAAAATTAGACATGTATGAAAACTTTAACTTGTTATAGGAGATTAAATATGACTTTGAGGAGAAAACCTACGACCACTTTATGAAACCAAGCTCCCCTTGTTCATTCTTTTTATTTATTATTCATAGACCTTGCATGAAGTTTTGTGGGGAGACTTGAAAAATACAATGTGTTTTATGTACATATTTTTATAATTTCCAAAACCTGAGGCTCAATTGCTAATTTGTTAGCCTAAGTAGCATGGATATCGACACATTACACAAACACGATTTGGACAGATCGAAATGAGAATTTTGTCTTCTATGTATATACATCTTCTAAATATATAACTGTGACACGACCCTCATACGCTAATAAGCATTGCAACTGTGACACAATCTTATGCACATAGTGAGTGGGGTTCCAACTAGTATGTCTAAACAATTGGACCATCATCAATCAATGTCTTTAATTTATACAAATTTAATTTGGGTAAATTATAAATTACACTTTGCTCCCATTTAAGTTTTATCATTTTTGGCTCTTAAATATTTTTTTCCTCCAATTTAATCCTTAATGTTTATAATTTATTTTTTTTTTTCCAAACACTAGCAGCCATTCAAATTGTCACGTTGACTGCCATGTGACATCACGTGACATAAAACTATTTTTTTTTTTTTTTTTTTTTTTTTTTTTTTTTTGATCGGCAAAAAAATCTTTATTGATGACAGACATACAAAGTATGGAATAGAACATCAATAAAGAGGAGCTTGGGGCTAAAACGAAGCACCAACTGCCAGTTGGTGAGGAACCAACCAAAAAAGAACAAGAGGGGAAAGAGAGGGGGAAAAAAAACAGCAGAAAAAAACACCCAGAAAAACACCCTCAGCTCTGCACAGGCCAAGAACAGCCACCTCTACACATACTGAATTAACCTCCTCTGAAGCATCCACCCCTGCAAATTCTGAGTGCATACCAAGAACTGCATCAAGCTAGATGAAAACAGAATTCAGTCTTATTAATACAATCCAGACCAAAGGCCCAGCCATAGGCAAAAGTCTCCCAGGGTAGGCAGCCGCCAATTTCACTTCAAGACTAGAAGAAAACTCAGACTACACATCCTAAGACAGATCACCCTCAGCATCACATTTTCCAGCAGCTAGCACACTACTGCATTCCGCTTCAAATTTGCACAACAACATGCACCCACCAGACTAAGCTAAAACTAAGCAGAACCAGTCTTAACACTGCAGGACTTCACTATAGCAACCCATATCAGCAGGAAAAAAAAAAAAAAAAAAACTCTGCCTACCAACTGAAGTCTTCCAAGGCCATCTCAAAAACAGATACAAACCAGCACATCAAATTCATCTCAACACAGATTCAAGAACAACAACATAATGTAGCCCAATTGAACTCATAATACACCAGCTTAATTGAACAGATCAGAATTCAACTGAACACAAAACCATCTCAAAACAGATCAGAATTAGCACAGAACATAACAAACCAGGGCTCAGACACAGGACATCAGAAGACAGCATAGACCAGAACTTATGCCTTCAGCAGAGCAACAAAATCAACCCACAGAACTTCAATAAGCCAGCAAAATAACTACACACAATTGCAGACTTTACACAGATTATATATAATATCATGCACCGAATAATTAAACCCCTTCAAAGATGAGGAAACCCACACAGCTACTCTAGCCTTTATTAGCTCTACCAAAGCAATCCAATTCGGCTGTACCTTGTTAAATACACAGTCATTTCTGCTTCTCCAAACTGACCACAAAACTGCTAACGGCAGTGTTTTCCAGACTGCTAGCATCTTCTTCTTCATTCTTATACCTGGCCACGACAGAAGTAAACCCTCCACTGATCCAGGACTGACCCATTTGTAATTCCACCAATTCACCAGTTTGGCCCACAATTTCCAAATGAAATGGCAGTGAAGAAACACATGATTAACAGTCTCCAACTTAGATCTGCAGAACACACAGAGAGAATAAACATTTGGGCTCAACACACCAATTCCTTGCAGAAATTCAGAACACTTAATCCTTCCTCTCCACGCTAGCCAACTCAGGAATTGAGCTTTGGGAGGGGCTAGATTGATCCAAATACACCTAGTGACTGTAATGTCTACCCCTTGACTTGCTTCCAACCACTTCCAAACTGATGCCACAGTGAACTCTTCAGACGGGTGAGCTACCCAAGAACAAGAATCTACCATCCCTTCATTGAGCCTAGGCACATTCTGCAGGAGATCATTAAGTTTCTGCACTTCCTCCTCTTCCCATGCTAGGAGGGGACGTCTGAATACCAGGTTCCAATCTGAATCTGACACTCTTCTATGTACAAAATCAACCAACTTTCCATCCTTTTCAACTGATAATGCGAATAATCTGGGAAAAGACACACTCAGATTTTGATTGTGACACCACTTATCAGACCAAAAATGCAATCTTCTGCCATTTCCAACAACTAGCCTGAAATTTTGCAAGAAAAATTCTCGCAAAGTAGTGTTAACGTCAGCCACTGATATTATACCTTTCCACGTATGCGACAGGCCCACTGAACTAATAAATAAGGGGCACCAACCGCCACCTAAAACGCCATATTTACTACAAATCACTTTTTTCCACAAAGCTGCCTCCTCCTTTCCATACCTCCACCACCATTTAGCTAGTAGGCACTCATTAACCTGTCTTAGGTTTCTAACCCCTAGCCCACCCTTATTTTTACTTAGGCATATCTCCTTCCAGCTAATTAGGTGCACTTTCCTCCTAATTTCCGACCCTCCCCAAAGAAAGTTAGCTTGAATTTTGTGAAGTAATTTTGCAATGCCCACTGGCAACTTGAAGATGGACAAGAAATAAACTGGTAAGCTTGTCAAAACGGACTTGATCAACGTTAATCTTCCAGCAAAAGACAAATACCTCCTCTTCCAAGAGGCTAACTTGCTCTTGAACTTGACTATCACAGGTTTCCAAGCAGCCTTTCTCCTTGGATTTGCTCCTAATGGCAACCCCAGATAACTCATTGGCAACTTTTGACTTAGGCAATTTAATTTCTTTGCGAAAACCTGGACAATATCATCCTGCACACCTACCCCACACACCTTGCTTTTGTGGAAATTTATTTTGAGTCCAGACATCACCTCAAAGCACCTTAAGATTCTTTTCACGGCTACAACTTCCTCCCACTCAGCTTCACAAAAAATGATGGTGTCATCGGCAAACTGCAAGTGTGTAATTTTCAACTCAGTTGGACCTGCAGATACTCCTCTAATCAGTCCCACCTCCTTAGCTCTTTCCAAGAGAATGTTCAAACCCTCCGCTACAATATTAAATAGGAACGAAGAAAGTGGATCTCCTTGCCTAAGACCTTTCATGGGAGAAAACTCAGAAGTAGGTGACCCATTAACTAGCACTGAAATTCGAGCTGTAGATATGCAGGTCTTCATCCATCCCACCCATTTCTCTCCAAACCCGAAATTTTTCATCATCGAGTACAAGAACTCCCAATTTACGGAGTCATATGCCTTTTCAAAATCCAGCTTTAGGATGAGCCCTTTCTTCTTTGACCTTTTCCACCAATCCACCACTTCATTGGCAATCAGAACCCCATCTATAACATGTCTTCCGCTTAAAAATGCAGTTTGAACTTCACTAATAATCTTGGGCAGCACTCTCCTAAGCCTTCTTGATAAGATTTTTGCGACAATTTTGTATATGGAGCTAATCAAGCTTATAGGCCTATAATCTCCCAACCCCACAGGGTTTTCCTTCTTGGGAATTAAGGTAATGAATGAGCTATTTATTCCTTTAGCTAACTTCCCGTTAGAATGAAACTCATTCATCAATTGCACAAACTCACCTTTCATGATGGCCCAACACTTTTGAATACATTTTAGATTCAAACCATCTGGCCCCGGCGCTTTATTCCCATCACAATCTTTTATTGCTTCCCAGATTTCATCTTCCAAAAATTCTGCCTCTAATAACTCAACTGAGTCAGTTGGATTGATTGAGTTAAAAAAACCTGACCGATTTGGTCTACTCTTCCAATCCTCATTGAAAATGAACTAGAAATGACTTTCCACTGCCCGTTTAATCATCCCAGGCTCATCCTGAATCACACCATTCACATTAACTGAGTCTAACAAGTTTTTCCTCTGCCTTTTGGTTGCCATTAAATAGAAAAATCTGGTATTTTTATCCCCATTTTCAGCCCAGACCCTTCTAGATTTTTGAAGCCACAGCCATTCCTTCTTCTTACTTAGATCCCAAACTAATTTTCTTATTTCTACCCTTCTTTTTAGCTCAGCATCCTGTAAATTCCTTTCTTCAGCTACCAGATCCCACTCGTGTAAATCCTCCTCTGCTTTTTTCAGCTTCTCATCAATGTTGCCAAAGACTTCACTGTTCCACCTCTTCAGATGGACTTTCAGATTACCCAACTTTTTCAAAAGTCTGAAACTAGCCCAACCACTTACCTGATAACCTTCCCAACAGTTCTTCACTTCTGCTTTGAATTTGGGATGTAAACACCATGTATTAATAAATCGAAATGGTTTTGGGCCCCAATCTCTCTCATCCTCCATAAGGAGTATTGGACAATGATCAGAGATACACCTAGGCAGTCCCCACTGTTTAAACTTGAATTCTTCCAGCCACCTCGGATCGATTAAAAATCTATCGATTCTACTCCATCTATTCTCATCCATCGCATTACACCAAGTAAACTGCCTGCCTAGCATTTGCAAATCTACCAGCTCCAATTTATCAATAAAATTATTAAAATCCTTCATCCCTCTTTCCCTTCTAGAGCACCCTTTCCTTTCGCTCATAAATCTAATTTCATTGAAGTCGCCACCTATACACCAAGGGCTTAGGTAGGACTGATACAGTGTTGCTAGGGACTCCCAAAGTTTCCTTCTTTTGAGCACATCATTGGGTGCATACACATTAATAATAGTACAATCAAAAGTATGATGGGTCATACCTGATAAAAGCACGAAGTTCTTGGCACTACAGCACTCCTTAAGCTTAAAAATCTGTGGATTCCACAAGCATAGCAGCCCCCCAGCACTTCCTTCTGCACCCACCTCCATGTACTCCAGCTCCTCCCACGGCCATAAGGACTTCACAAAATTTTCATCTACTGAGCTTCTCTTAGTTTCCTGTATCAGAAGGACATCTACCTTCCTCACCCGAACTAAACTCTTTATTTTTGTTCTCTTCTCGGGTCTTCGCAAACCCCTAATATTCCATGATAATAAAATCATAAAAAAACTACACATCTCCTGTAAAACTCCTACCTTAAGTCCTTACCAGACTTACGGCACTACAACTTCCCCTTCTACTCTCTCCATGTCCTTTTCTTCGAGTTCAGCCAATTTGCCCATCACCTCTTTCTCCTTACCTTCAAAATCCAGTCCCAAAATTTTCCCAACTTCCATGGTAGCTTGGGCTTCATTTAATAACTTGTTTCTCCTCCTGGTGTTAAGACTTTGCTCTACTGACATTGATATAGCAACTGCAGCTGCTCTGAAGATAGCTCCTTTCTTGAGGCAATTGCTACGCATCGCTTCTTGTTGCTTGATCTGTTTTTTGTTCGGTTTTGCCCTATTCCGCAGATAAACACCATCCTAATCACATCTATTAACCACTGCTTGAGTGGGCTTTCCTTTCCTTACTGGCTTATCTTTAACTGTTACTCTTAGCTTATCTTCTTGTTGAGCAAGGGGCCTAAGTTGAGTTTGGGCTACACAGTCACTAAGGTTTGAATAATCAGTGATGGGCCTATTCTCCTGGACCCCATCCTGGAGCCCATCCAGCACCACCTCTAAATTTAGTTGAGGCCTTAAGCACTCTGGCCCACTAAGGCTTCTGATAAACCCAGGGGTACAAATATGACCTTCAACAATTTGAATTTCATTTCTTGGAGTTGCCGTACTCACCACCCTACCCTCCAGACTATCTCCTCTGACTTTTTGATTTCCCAAGCCATCATCTGTTTCTTTTACGGCTGATACAGATAGGCACTCATTACCTTCATCTTTTTCCCCTGCATCGCATTCCACCATAACCTGTTCGTCCTTCCTTGTGTGTTCATCTTCATGTTCTTCCTTGTCTGCCTCACCATTTTTCGACAGTTGATCCACTTCATCTTGAGCCATAGGACCAGTGACCTCATTCTCCATGTAGGAACTACTGCAATGACACGGCTCTCCTACTGCTGAGATCTCCTCACACACTCTAACTGGGAATAGGTTTCCATTACATTCAACATGGATCACCTTATTGATGAACTCCATTCTGGAAGTGATCACTCGCACCTTTCCCCACTTAAAAGAATTTTGAGTAGTAATATCATCATCAAATTGAACAACTTCACCCCACAGCTTGCCAATGTCTGTAAATGTACTCACGCTCCACAAATTAAATGGTACACCTGCACATGTTAGCCACACACACCTTTCCTGCTCAACATACTTGCCTTTTTCCCAATCTGTAATAGAATCACACCATTCTAGCATCCATTCCTGAATCTTGGTTGTAGCCTCCCTTTTATGTTGCTGGGACTTAAAAGTTAGCAGTACTACCCTACCTCCTCCCTCTCTAACTCTTACTTCCTTCATACCTCTTTTACCAATCTCCTTTTTAAACTCATCGAAGGAAAAGAATGATTTCAACTTTACAATTACACTGTCATAAAGCCATCCATTACCGGCTTCGAATGCCTTTACAACCACCTTCATCTTCTCATTTCTGCCACCACTCTGAACTACTTCTGCAAACGATCTTCGACCTGAACCATCCATCCTTCTATGCCCAAAACTCCTCTGGGGACGCTGCGTCAACGGATCATCTCCTCTGTTAGTCATTGTATGCTGCTTAAGCTCCCCCTTTTTTGAACTCTGCTTTCTTTACTTTCAGGGCCTTATTGTCGCACCATAAGCCATCGGCCTTCATCACCGCCATTTCGGCAGCCACCTTGCACTCATACCTCACAAAACCAAACCTCGACCCCGTCGCTTTCCGTCTTTTGGCCGGGATAAAAGCATCCTTAACAACACCAAACTTATTAAACAGCGTGTACAAACCCTTCGGAGTCATTGAGCTTGGGATGTCATCCACAAAGAGAGTAAACACTCCATAATCCACTGATCTACTGTATTGGTTTGCAACTCGTCTTCTTCTTAGCACCGGATTCTATCCTCCATCCTCCATGGTTTGCAATGGGAAAAAAGTTCAAAAAATACAGATTTGGTTTGTGCAAAAAACTAAGGTTGTGTTTGAATAATAGTTTTGGATTATGGAGTGTTTACTCTCTTTGTGGATGACATCCAAAATTTAACCCATAATCCAAAACCAAACCCAAACCCAAACCCAAAAATTCAAAAAAAAAAACCCAAATACTAAAATAAAAAATCAAAAATCAAAACCCAAATCAGTTATACTTTTCCGAGACACCAAACAAGACACCCCCAAGATTTACAAAAATTATCCAAGATTTAATGGTTGGATTTCTTTTGTGAGAACAACACACCTGGTCAAAATGCAATTGGGTTAATTACAAAAAAAAAAAAAATCTTTGGTTTTGCATATTTTTCAATTGAAGCCCCATTGTTTCAATTTCGATAAATTAAACCTTGGAGTTTCATCCGTATTTCAATTTACCCCGTCCCTCTATGTAAGGTATTGGAGGGGTTTAAATGAAAATTTCGTGAAACCTTAAGATTTTTTGCGTAATTAATCATTTTTTAAAATTAAAATCACTAAAAATAAAAAATGGTTAATTACAAAATAAATCTCAAGCTTTTACGTGTTTTTTACTTTAAACTCTAGTGTTTTTCATTTTAACCCCCCTTTGTTACCTTACACGGACGGAGATGGAAGGAAGAGACAAATTGAAACTCGAATGAAACTCTAAGGTTCAATTTGTCAAAACACTAGATTTTAAACTGAAAAATGTGGAAAACCTTGAAGTTTTTATTTTATTTATTATTATTATTATTATTTTATTTTTTTAAATTAACCCAAAAGAAAAGTGAGCTAACTTTTGGCACACCACTCTCAACTCTAGAAAGGCATTCCTCACTATACTTCCTTCGCATCTAGCCTCTCCACTTATGCTTCCACAGCCATCACTCATTTTTATGCCCTCAAACGAAAATAAAAAAACCAAATAAAAATAAAAATAAAAATAAAAAATAGACAAATCACATCCATTAACCATTAACCACTAGATCTATAATCAACACCGTATGTACTGGAGACAGAGAGAAATAAGATGGCCCGGTGGCGTATCTCTAATCAGAGTACTGGGTAAGGTGTTCAGTGATGGTTTGGTAGGCCGTGAAGAGGGAGATGGGTTTGAGGATTTTGAGTTTGAAGAGTAGAGTCATCAGGGAGGGAGAGGGAGAGAGAGAGAGAGAGAGAGAGGGGTTATTTGGGGTTTTGGTTAGTTTTTAGGTTTGGGTTTGGATAGTAGGTATTGATTTTGGGTTAAAATTTGTATAAAAGTGTAGGGAATGTTCAATGTGAGTAGTGATTAGAAAGGCAAAGCTACGTTAATGGTCCAACAATTGTGGAATGATTGGAGGATGAGTAGTTAGATAAGGGTGAAACAAGTGGCTCAAGAAGAAATGAATGGTAGTGCACAAATGGACAGCATCTCCCCAAAATCCTTAATTATCCTCCCTTGGACCTTGGAAAATTAGGTCCTATTTATAGGCTTTTCCTTGGTACCAAGAGGACACCAAGTAGCCAAATAGAGAGAAAACATGTGTCCCTAAGGATCACATGGAATATTCTGCCTCGAGCCACTAAGCTGAAGGTGTCACGCGTCTCTCTACATGTACTGTGTATTATCTGTTTGACACATATACCTAAGCAACTGCACTTGCAGCAGGAGTGCTTGGCGCTACAACTACCTTTTGAACCTTAGCAAGTGCTCTTGCGGCGGTAGTGTCTGGTGCTGCAGCTACCTTTTGTGCCTCAGCAAGTGCACTTGCGACGGTAGTGTTTGGCGTTGCACTTGCCTTCTCAACTCAAACCTCAACAAGTGCACTTGCAGTGGTAAACCTTACTACTACACTTGCCTTCTCAGTTCTATTTAGTTAGTATATGCATTCTCAAGACTTCATAGCCTGTTATCAGCTATGTTTTCGTGTTCACCTCAGCGAAACCTCCACTCTTAGCCACTTAACCACAAACTCCCCAGCTTTCCAAGGCGAAGGCTACAACCAAGCCTACTATCAGCCATGTTGTGCCTTAGTACCAAGTGCAAGGGGGCTTCTTTGGTCCTTCCTGTGCAACCAAGGCAGGTCCATGACCTAGGTAAATAGAAATGGAGTCCCTTACGCTCAGGCTGTGCTGTTTTCATCTTCGCGGGGGTTGCTACGGTATACTGGTATCTTTGGGTCTGTTATTAACTCCAACTAGTAAGCCTTAGGGCTTGTTATCAGCACCAAGCCAGTGAACTTCGGGGCCTGCTATCAACGCCGAGCTAAAAATGACTTTGGGGGCCGGTTATCAGCCCTAGGCTAGTAATGCCTTGGGGCCTACTATCAGCGCAAAGCATTAGCCTTTACTTGTGGAGGGGAAGCTTCTCCCAAAGGTTGCTATCACCTTGGTGAGGTTTTTCCTTCACAAGTCAGTTGCGGTGACTGTATTTGTTGCGGCAGTCATTTCTTGCGGCAAGTTCAAATGGCAGTCCAAACAATATTAGGGATGACAACGCTGACAAAATACCTCGGCAACTTGGCCACTGCAAGTGCTGCCTCTGCAACTTAGTTGCTCCGATTTTTTCTTTCCCTCAGCAACTTAAAATGGTGGCAAAATTGACAATAATGAGAATGACGGTGCTAAGGCAAAGTGCCTCAGCAACTTGACCGCTACAAGCAATACCTCTACAACTTCACTACACACTTTTTCTCGTGGAGTCTGTTCGAATCTTTGGTGGGTCAGACCTGCTTTGGCCCACTGTTGGCCCACTTTCCTTGGGCTTTAGCCCATGCTCCTTTAGTCATTCTTTGTCGCATAAAAGGGGCGACCTCAGTACGTAGGCCCATACTTAATTTGGACCTTAATTTCTGACCCTCTACAAAAAGTAATGTTAGGGATAAAAATAAAAAATAAAAAAATAAAAAAAATTCTATCAAATATTTTATCAAATGTCTCACAAAGATGGGGAGATTAATTCTCATCGATGCTAATCTAATAATTAACAACTGACTTTAATAAATAAATATAAAAAATCTTCCCATCAATTTTCTCTAGGTGAAGAAAAAATAAATAAAGATTATCTTGAGAAGACGGTAAATATGAAGTGCAGGGAGTAGGGGCGACTGTCCATTAGGCTAATTACGTGATCGCCCAAGGCTCCATATTTAAATACATTAAAAAAAAAAAAATAGTCTCTAAATTTTTAGAATTTTTAATATTATATACTCGTTTATCTAGTAAAGAGTAAGGCTGTGAACGGCGGTTTGATTCGATTGGCACTGAGAGAAAGTTTAGCACTTAATTGAATCGAACCTTTTGGTTTTGATGGTTGAAGAAAGGGCACAAATCGCATATTCAATTTTATTGATTTTTGTCAATTTAATGTAAAAGAGAAATTTAAATGAGATTTAAAAAAGCTTTGTAATAACATATAGAAGTTCAGATTAAGGATAAATGAAGAAAGTGTATGCAAGTTATTTTATAAATGTCTCCCTCCAAAGTGTTTATCATAAATATTGGTCACTTATCTTTCTAATTCAAATAAATATATTTAAATATAATACTTCAGTCAATTTGATTTGTATCAGTGTAAAAAATTTCAAAATTGAAACAAATTATATTTTATAAAAAAAATATATACCAAAAACTAAAATTTCAATTGATATTGAGTAATTATTCCAATAATTTTTCTTACATCTAGTAAAGACCTTTACGAATGGTTATAGTTTGTCAAAGTCTAAAAAGTGTAATTTATTCCTTGTAGCATTCGCGCCAAACTCAGCAGATTTTAAGTTAAATTATAATAAAAAAATCTATTTTTGTATTTTAATTAGTATTTTCACCTCATCAAGCTCTTTGTTCTTATTTAGTTTTATAAAATATTTATTTTTATTGGGTGGTTAGCGAAAATTGAAGATGTTGGGTGATTGGCTAGGTGGTAAACCACTTGGTGAAAATTGCCTAGATAAAAGAGATATTGGGTGGTCAACCGGGTAGATGACAGGGTGACTAACTATGGAAGAGATATTTTCTCTAGAATAAATAATAAAATAATATATAATTTGTGAACAATATATTATTATATCAAGCAATGTACTGTAATAATATTAAAATTTATTTTATTATAACTGGGCTAATGTAAGGGTGTTTTTAAACCTTATCTAACTAATGTAACCTCAAGACTGCTGATGCTCATGCTGATGCCGATTAGGAATGGCAACGGGGTTGGCTGGGGCCGGGGACTACACTCCCCGTCCCCGATCCCCGACAATGAGAAATTCCCCGTCCTCCTCCCCGATCCCCGACGGGGAGCCCATCGTCCGCCCTGCCTCCGCCCCCGATTGGGGATCGAGTATCCCCGACCCCACAAATTCCCCGAATTATAGTAGCTGTTTTTTTTTTTTTTGATCTGTCAGTATATTTTCAAATTAAAAAAATCTGTAAACATTTTCAAATTAAAAAAATCTGTCAACATATTTTCAATAGCATAATCTGTCAACATTTTCAACAAATTCAAATAATCTATCAACATTTTTTCAACAGCATATCTGTCTAACATATTCAAAGAGCATACCAATCTGTCAATAGGGAATCTGTCAATAACATATGAAAAAATCTGTAAACATTTTCAAATTAAAAAAATCTGTCAACATATTTTCAATAGCATAATCTGTCAACATTTTCAACAAATTCAAAAAAAACTATCAACATTTTTTCAACAGCATATCTGTCTAACATATTCAAAGAGCATATCAATCTGTCAATAGGGAATCTGTCAATAACATATCTGTCTAACATATTCAAAGAGCGTATCTGTCTAACATATTTTCAACACATTCAAATAGCATATTCCATCTAGCAGCCCACACAAAGGAAAATTCAGCAAATTGCAAAAAAAATAATTAGTCCCAAGCACAGCTCGCAAGGGATAGGCTACCCAAAAAATAAAATTAAAAAAAAAAAAAACAAATCCATTACAATATAAAAAACCAAATCCATCGTGAAAAAAAAAAAAATAAGATTGTTTGTCCAATACTCATACAAGTTGGTAGGTGAGTTGGTAGCTGGCGATGATTGTTGTGATGGCTCACTCTGAAATGATATTTGAGAGCTAACTGGTACTTGAGAGTTAACTTCTGACATTTTTAACCTTTACAAAAATAATATGAAATGAATAAATAGAGGCAATCCTATAATGTAAACACTAATCACATCCAAATATCCTAATGAAATACCTATAATTACAACTACAATTAATGGCTGCCCAAGTAGATTCAATTAAATTATCATAAAGTACATGAATTACAGTCTGGCTGCAGTTTTTTTGAGGCCAAACATGAAAACTAAAATTTGTCTACACAACTCAGAAAACTGTTTCAGATTCCAAAATTTGAATCTAATTAGACTCTTCACAATCTTATTCGCAGAAAGAAACCAATCCTAACTTGTAGTATAAAAATAAAAGTATTTTTCGTGATAATGTTGATTCCTCGCATGCTGAAATCAGAAAATGAAGCAGCTCATACCCATTCAAAATGAAGCACATGGACCTTTAATGAAGCACTTTCTTAGGGAAAACCCATAAGCATCATTCTACCAATTAAACAAGAATCTTACACTCTGGTTGGATGATTGTGATCTCTCATAAAGAAAAGAAATGATTGTGTTTTTTCACTATAATATTTAGATAGGTAAGAGAGCAGATTATGTGATACAGGAATGTGAGTGACATTTTCTTTTCTTTCTTTGTATTTTAATGGGCAATCTTGGTATTATATAAACTATAAAACTAATCGTGTTATTTCTCACCAAATCTCAGATGAAACCTATAAAAGAATAGAGTTCCATTTCACATACTTTCTCAGCATTCTTCCCCTAACTTATAAATAGTACATTTTCTCTTTGATTTCTTATCATTTCTCACGAAATCACTTGATGCAAATGGAGTCTTATTCATCAAATCCAAAACTAACAATAATCCCACTGTTTTGTAAGCAGATCAATAATCCCACTGTTTTGACACACACACACACACACACACACACACACATATATATAATAAATAAATTTAGAGGACAAAAAAAAAAAAAAAAAAAAGAAGTCGAACCCTCCTCCCTAGATCGATATATGTATATATATCTTATACACTCAGATATATATATATATGTCCAAGACCCAGACTCGGCCCGGCCCCGGCCCGTTTAGCCCCCGACGTCAAAATTACCATTATGTCCCTGGTATATATAATATACGTGTGTGTTTGTTTAGGGTTTGACATACTGCACTGCTGCTCTCATCAGTCTCTTACTCACATACGGTGCTCCTCTCTCTCTCTCTCTCGTGTGCTGTGTTCTTTAGGGTTTGGTCTCCCCCTCTCTCTTTCTCTCACCGCCAATCCTTCCTCACGCCGATCGTCCCTCACCACTGCTGCTGTTGAGGGTTTCGCCTCCCTCTCTCCCCTCTCTCTCTCTCTCTCTCTCACACGACGGGGCTATTGCTCTCTCTGCTCCCTCACCGCCAATTTTGAAAAGGTATCTCTCTCTCTCTCTCTCTCTCTCTCTCTAGGGATTTTGAATTCGATTTAGGGTTTACATATATATATATATATATATATGTATATGACATTTATCCCCATCCCCGTCCCCGGCCCAGATGTCATCGGGGATTAATTTTTCAATACCATCCCCGATCCGTCGGGGGTATTTTTCGAAGAATAACTGCTTAATTCGGGATCGGGAGGTCGGATTCCTGTCGGGTCAAGTTCAGATTGCCATCCCTAATCTCGATGATGCTGATGCTCTTAGGCCCTTACCCTTTTGTGAACTTTATTAATATTAATAGTCTACCTATTATTTGAATAATTGAAACCTAACCTCGCCCACTGCACCCAGAGCCGCCTCATACATTTTTTCTACCTCCTGACATTGAAATATTGGCTCCACTAAGATTTATCATTTTAAAACATAATACTTATTTAAATGAAATTTTCATAATTTTGGTAAAAATTTCAATATAAAAATCATGTATAAATCAAATTTTTAATAAAATATGTATAAGTCTATTGTCCCAGATTTTTCTATCCATATTTTTCTAGATAGCGTGTTTATGTGGTAGAAATTTAATTAATATTGTGTGAGATCTGAATGTAAATAAATTTAATTCATAGATTGATATTTATAAGTAAAATTCAGATTCGTAGTATTACCTTTAAAGTATTTATCTCCTATTTCGCTTATTAAAGTGAGGACAAATAAATGAAATGGAATGATCATATTTTCTTATAACAATAAATAACGATTTTATTTACAACATATTTTTTACTATCTTTTTCATTAATTAATAAATATTAAAATGATCATTCTTTTTTTTTTTTTTTGTTAGTTTTAATAAATCAAACATTATTTATTTATTTATTTATTTATTTATTTTTGAACAGAATCAAACACTAATTAGAGAACAAGGAAAATTCAAAGAAGAACAGCAAAGCGATAACATCAATTTGATCTCATAAATTAGGTGCAAAGTCAGTGTCAACTCAACTACACCCTTCACCTCTCTCATCTCTTTCCTCAATTCAACTCCACTGCTCCTTCATCCCAAAGTCAAGCATGGCCGATGATCATCATCAAAATCCACCGCCGCTAACCAATCCCATCACCACTACCGTCCCGCTTAGCATCATATCCAATCCAGACGGCACATACACGCGGTCCGTACAATTCCCAAGCACCCCACCCACACCCGATCACAACACCCCCTCTCCTGTTCTCTCCAAGGACCTCCCTCTAAACCCTAAAAGCCAAACATGGCTCCGAATATATCTCCCCAAACAAGCCCTTCACGAACCACCCTCCATTCCGAATCTTCCTCTGATTGTATATTTTCATGGTGGTGGATTTGTTTTCCTGAGTGCAGCCTCAACCATCAACCATGACTTCTGTGTCAAACTCGCCGCCGAGCTCTCCGCCGTTATTGTCTCCGTTGAGTACCGTCTCGCTCCCGAACACCGCCTACCCGCCGCCTACGACGACGCAGTTGAGACCTTGCAGTGGCTCAAAACCACCCAGGAGCGGTGGCTAACTCAATTTTGTGATTTTTCATGTTGTTTTCTCATGGGCACTAGTGCTGGTGCCAACATAGCCTACCATGCAGGACTACGTGCTACCCAATTTATTGATGATCTTCAGCCCTTGAAAATCAAAGGGTTGATTTTGCACCACCCATTTTTCGGTGGGTCAGACCGGGTCGGGTCCGAGCTTGGGTTGATCAAAGACCCAGTTTTGACGATACCTGGGGCTGATCTTAGATGGGAGTTGTCATTGCCAGTCGGTGCAGATCGTGATCATGAGTATTGTAATCCAACGGTGGGCGGTGGGTCGAATCAACTAGAGCAGGTCCGGTTGCTGGGTTGGCGGGTCTTGGTGACGGGTTGTTATGATGACCCGTTGATTGACCGTCAGATGGAGTTTGCAAATATGTTAAAGGAAAAGGAATTAAGGACGGTGGCCCACTTTGGTGAGGGCCACCACTTCATAGAGTTATTTGTGGAGTCAAAAGCTAAGGATCTCTTTGTCATTCTAAAATTTTTTATTTCTTCTCCATGATTGGAGTGGAAGGCTGTTTAAAGAAGGAATAAGTCTAGGATTCTTATTTATCCACTCAGATGTTTTTGAGTAAGTAATTTATGTAATATAAGATTTATTTTTAGGTAATTTTTGAATAGTTAAATATGAATTTATTGTATTATTGTTTAAGAAAAGATAAATAACAATCAACAATAATTATATTTGTATATTATGAATTATTTATTATTTATGTCATTATTATATTGATTTAAAGAGTTTCATGTGTACGTCAATGACAAGATGCAGTTTATGACGTTACTCATTTGTTGGTTTTTTTTTGCTTTCAAAAGTTAATTATGGAATTTTAAGCGTGTCAGTAAAAATCAATAAATTCTTACAGAATTTTAATTGCCATATCAGACGATTGTGTTTTCATTCTTTCACTCTCAAGGAAGAGAACTTTTGCTGGTGGCTTGTTTAGGAGAAACTTATAAATAATGACAAGTACAAAGAACAATTCAGAAACTGAATTTTATTGAGTAAATAAGAACTTACAATGAGCTTACAACCCAGCCTCGAAAAGGTTTCTAGCAATAACTTCTTGAAACTACTCCTAGGAAATGAAGTGCAGTACATGAATTGAAGAACTGAAAATGTAAAGAACTGGAAATGTAACAGCTGGAATGAAAAATATGAAGTAAATAACTGGTTTTGGATTTGAGTCTGGGTCTCTTTTGTTAGCCTTCTCTTCTATTTATACTTTCGGATGGTAACCGTCGAATTGGGTTTCTAACCGTTGAAATGCCCTTCCACGATCACTGATCATCGCCTCACACAGTTAGCTTCCGCTACACTATTTTTGCGGTTAGGCTTCCTTCTTGAATTTGAATTTGAACTGTGAGTAACAATTGGGCCACGTCATCTTGCACCTCCTAACTGCTTCAATGCTACGCAAATCCATTGTTATCAATATGGACTGCCACGTGTTTGTCGTTGATTGGGAACTTGCATTAACTCCCCAAATTACCGTTTATGAGCCACGTGTCATGTTGCGATTGGCCTATACAAAATATGTCGTCAACATTTACCCTCCGCAGTAATATACCTAATACTTGATGATATTAGTAGATTAATGCACTTTGCGCACATACCAGGATGTGCATGGACTTTGTTTGTTTTGGAAGTGTAGTCATCTTCGAGTAACAAAGCACTGAACTTCATTAAATTCTCCCTTGCACTTGAACCTTTTCTCCACTATCTGTGTATATAAAGGGACTGATACATCTTTAATGGTCAATCAAGCTTTCTCTTACATTGATCGAGCATACGAGGAGGTTTTGGGCAATAATGACCATCCTCGAAAGAATTTTCATTCATTTAGTGGCCACAATTATCTGCCTCCATTTATACAAGTTATGGAAGCATTTGCGAAATACGAGCCTCTGGACCAAGAATTTGCTAAAATGGATCTTGGAAGCTCTTTCTTTGCTCTGAAACCTTCTGCATGGGATGAAGCTGCCTTTTCCTCTTTTGGAAATACTGGCTGGGATGCTTGGCTCACACCTACTCAACCTCAAACAAGGGAGCAAATCCATCATAGATTTCCTGAATTTGATGACCCCACTGCCATTCATCCCTCTATACGCAGCTTTGTAGTGTACCCAAATGTCCCTTTCAACCGTCTTCGCTGCCTTGAAGACAACTTGCTTTCGGTATGATATACCTTTACCTTGCCAACCAGAATAGTGAGAAAGACCTCACACCCCATTGAATCTTTGGGAATCAACCCCTCACTCTTAGCCAAGAAAGCAAAACTTTGTTCCTCTGATTGGTTAGAGTGTGTGAACGAGCCCCAGTTTCCACCTTTATTTGGAGAGGACCCAACTGCTCTTTTCTTGCCTCCCAATCTTGATTGGATTGAGGAATTAAAGCTCACCCTCTTCGAAAGCCAGCATTTTGCTCCCTACCAGGCTCCAGTTCCTCCAACTACTTATCAGCAGTATAGAGCCCAAATCTTGCTTGCTGCTTTCTTTCACTTATCCTTTGAGGTCCTTCGAGATGACATTCCTCACAAGAATTTTTTATGGGCTTGTGACATTGATTCTCGAAGCCACATCCTTAACCCTATGGCCTAGGCAGAGCTTCACACTTTCCTGGATCAACTCCATCTCTTACGCAACTAGCACAAAAATGATTCTGTCAGTAGTGAGTTCCTGGAGGAGATCTCTGTTGCTCGCATTCCAACTCAATATGAGGCAGATAATCTTCTTGAAGAGTCTGAAGATTTCAAGAATCATGACTTAGAGTATGGGGAAGATGCCAATGAAGAATATACCAATATGGGTAATATGCACAAGAGGGGGGAGATGGAGGAAGTAGGGAGAGCTCTTAAGAAAACAGAGTTCGAAATGAAGGCCCACCAACTTTTCTTGCAAATAAGGGCTCATCAATTAGATAAACCAAAATTTGATAGGATAGAAGAAAGGCTAGAAAATGAATATGTATTTATTGAATTTTGTTGGACAAAGTTTCATGATCTTGTAACTTTGTCCATTCCATATTTTTATGAAATTGAGAATGTAACCAAGTAGGTTTTCCTAATGTAAATGTTTTATCAATAAATTTTGCTGGACAAAGTTTCATGATCTTGTAACTTTGTCCATTCCATATTTTTATGAAATTGAGAATGTAACCAAGTAGGTTTTCCTAATGTAAATGCTTTATCAATAAAATAGGGTTTTTCATATTCCAATTGCATGACCTTATTCCTTATCTCGTTCATATAATCTGTTCCAATGACAGCTTTGAATTAACCAATATTGCTTCGAAGCCTAGTTTAATTGTCTTTGAAGCATGAAGTTTCTTCTGCAATATTTGTCTTTGAAAGGATTTGTTTAGCAGAAAGTTAAAGAGAGTACTTTCATCTATGGGTAAATCCTCTGGTGTTTGAAATTCCCACATTGCTTGACCAAGTACTGGCTTCATAGTGCTTATTTATTTTGAAAGTCAAAAGAGCAGGCAAGAACCATATTCTAATCAAAGAACACTACAAGGACTCATTCGAAGGAAATTTTCTTTTGTGAAAAGCCTAAGAGAATACCCTCACAACCTTTGAAGTAAACAAACCCCAGCTATACTTGAGTTTAAGGTATGAAACTGGCTTCGAAGCCAACTACCTGCTTTCGAAGCCCAACTGAGTATTTGAAAAACTGGCATCGAAGTCAACTACATGTTCTTGAAGCCAATCTGAGTATTTGAAATGTGTTTATCTCCTTCGTAAGATGTCCCCACATTGTAGCTCTCTTTCTTTGTTTTCAGGAGTTCTAAATTAAAAGCCTTAATCACACATAGGTCAATACTTGGGTCTGTCTGACTCATTATGTTAAGTGAGTAATTTTGGACAGAAAGGTTTAGAAACCCCATCTTCTCACGCTTTTACCTATTCGATTGTCCAATATTTTCCTTTCACTCCCTATAGACACCCCATTTTTGACCGCCCGCGAGACTCGGGCGCTTTGTCCTGTGCACTCGATGATGAAAGTTACATTGTGTATGATTCGACTTCTCAATTGAGGAATTTAAGCTCAAGCTCTGAAACAATCCCAAAACCTTCATATTTACACTATTCTTACCTCAGAGGTTCCTTTTTGAACATTGTGCCACCCTACACTGAGCCTGAAACAGAGGAACATGGGAGCACATTGGGGCCCGGCCGTGCCTCATTGGGAGCTGGCCGTGGCTATTTGGGGTCGGCCGTGCCTTTTTGGTAAGAAACACTGTTCTGGGCGGAAATCAACCAGCTGCTCAAATTCTATATGAGCTATTCTATATGAACTCAAATCAACCGGCCGTGGCCATTCATTTGTCCAACATTTGTGAGCTATTTTGCTCAAATTCTATAAATGCGAACTGATCTCACTATGTTGAGGGTTAGAAAAATTTCAAAAGAAGAAAAACTCCCTTGAGAGCTCCTTCTTCTTGTGCAAGCTAGCTTTGAGATATTTTATCATCCTTGAACTATACCTATACATTATATACACCCTTGGAGCTAAACCTTAGGACCTTGGTTGAGACTTGTGAATCATAATTCAACCTTAAGAGTGTGCTAGGATCAAGTTTGGTTTACAACCAAAGCTTGCTCTCTTCAAGAGATATAAACTTGTCCCCTTTTCTCTTGCTTTCATTTCTATCTCTTTCTATCTATTTCTTATGTCTTTGTGTTGTTTTGAATCAATTTCAAGTGTTGGAACTTGGGGTAGAATAGCTACCAAAGGTAGAGAGGGTTAACACCTTTTCTTTTACCTTACTTTATGGCTCATCTCCTTAGTTTTACCACTATTTTTCTTGGCTTTCAAATTGATTTTCAGTGTTTAAAAGGGCTGAAAAACATGGTTTAGAAGTCCCGAAAATGAAGGGGTTAGCCACCTCTCCTTGCTCTTGTTTACTAGCCTTGTGATTCCTTGTTATTTCCTATCCTTTTGTGCTTTTAAACATAATTTTTAGCCACTATTTTTTACATATTAGGGGCTGTTTAGGGTTGTTTTAATTCATTTAATTAGTTTATGCTTTGACTACTTTGCTTGTTATGTTGTACGTCCTCATTGCTTTGGGTGTTTAGGCCTTAAACACCGAGTCATTCGAGTTGATAGCTTTTGTTTACTACTTAGTTATGTGAAGAGTCTTATTCTAATAAGCAATCTCGCATAATCATTTCTGCACCCTCCGTCCTTTCTTCTTTTTTCTTTGTTTGAGAGTCATTTCAAGCAATTGATTGTTATTCAAGCATGAGAAAAAGACCTATGCTCAATGACTTAATCTCTATGGAGGTTCATTGCCAAGGTGTAGTCTCTTTTTCATGCTATAGATCACTTCTTGTTTGACATGTCTCCTCATTTAGTGGACTTACCTCTCATTATTGGACAAAGTGATTAAGTAATGGAAAGGACTAATAAAAATTGGCTTAAAATCAAGGAAATCGACATAAAGAAAATGCTTAAAATCTGTTGGATTCGGCCGTACGTTATGCGGAGTCCATCGCTTCGAGAATTGTCACTGTCAATCCATGATATTTTGATGAAACTTGAGGTGTGTTTGTCTCCCTCTTTGAGCTTCCATGATGAGAGAGGGGTGGTCGTCTTCATTGCATTTATTAATTGTTTTGTCCAAATTGCGTTCGATCATCAAGCCATCAACTTTGTAACAACCCTGACCCATGATTAACGTTAATTCATGCTTAATTATGCCTAATAAGAAATTAAAGTGAAATTTTGCATCATACATTGTCTTATTTGTGTTTATATCTGTTTAACGTAGAAAGATCTATTCATGTTTCCGTTTCGGTTTGCGAATTAAAGGCCTTATCGGCGTCCGATTTAGAAATTGGCTTGATTTATGTGTTAATTAGAATTTTTAGAATTTTATAGTAGGTTTAATTAAAATTCGATTCAGAATAAAATAATTAGAATAGTTAACGCTCAATTAAGCCCAAATTAATGAATTTATTAATCAAGCCTATATAAGGCCATCTCATTACCTCCTACATACTTTTACACTTCCACTTCCTCTTGCTTGACCATCAAAAACGTGTGATAGTGTGAGAGAAGGAAATTGAGCTCAAATTGTAGAGTAATTGTTAGAATTTGGAGGAGATTGAAATGAATTCAAAGGAATTAAACTCCAACTTGAAGAATTTGAGCCTTAGGTAACATTTCAACTCACATTTTGTAACCTTAGGTTCAATTACACGTGAAATCAACAAGAAATAAAATTGTTATGCATTATTCAAAGAGAACTGAGATTAGATGATAGAATTGAACATGACTCATGCATGCATGTGCATATCACGAGGTTTTCAAGTTGTTTTTACAAGAATTCCCACATGCATGTTCATATCTTGGTTTTGTTAAAAGAATTCAACTTGTTTTTGAGCTTATTGACTCACTTGATCATGTTTTGGGGAGTTGAAATTCATGACATTACATACAAGTTATGTTATTTAAGTTTCAAGCTTTGTTTAGTACAATTGGCTTAGCTTTTGGCCTTACTTTTGCAAAATAGTTTGTAATTCATCATGTACTATGAGTTTCTTAATGTGCTACTAAGTTTTGGCCCAAAAGAATGTGTTTTGAAGGTTTGGAAATTGAATTTTGAGCTTGGGAGCGAATTTGGAAATTCCAGAATTCTGCTCCTATGCTCGAGTGACCACTCTGTGTCTTGCACCTCCGCTCGAGCGACCAAAGGTTGGCTCTAGCGTGAAATGCATGCTCCCAGAAGGTTGAGTGTTTTGCAGACCGCTCGAGCGACAAGAGTTGCGCTCAAGCGAGGACTTGAGTCTCACGCTCGAGTGAGTATCGAGCGGAAAAACTAAGCAACTAGTACTTTTGCAGACCGCTCGAGCGAAGGAATGTGCGCCCGAGTGACCGCTATATTTTATCATGTCCGCTTGAGCGAAGAAAGCTATGCTCGAGTGAGACAACTGTTTTCAACAATTTTTGTTAAGTGTTTTCAAGTACATTTTAGCATCCTCATTGCATCTTAGGCACTCCTAGGCCATGATTAAGACTCAATAAGAGGTAAAGACTTAGAAACACTAAGAATGAAACGAAAGAATTTAAGTATCAACCGAGTGTGTGTTTCATTATACGTATCTATTATGTTTGGTGTAGGTCACATGCTGTGAGGGGTTGATTCATTTGTTTACTGCTAAGGCTATCTGTGAGTAACAACTCTGTAAAGTTATGTTGACTTTAATTATTTTCTGATGATACGAAATGATCAGTTTTTCTGAAATGCTATGTTTTGTGTGAATGAATGAATGTCTGATTTTCTTTGAAAAATAATTGTGGTATCCTTAGCAGAGGCCCTCGCCCAGGGGACATAATACTGTGGCTTATGGTCATGAGGCCTTTGCCCGGGGGAGATAATATCGTGGAATAGGCCTTCGCCCGGGGGAAACAATACCGTGGCCCATGTATGAGATATGTTACCTGGTACCAGAGGTTTCTTTTTGGAGCTTGATATGCTTGACCAAAGAGACATGTTTATGCTAATGGATGTACCACACATGATTTGAATATGAATAAGACTATGACTCTGTTTCTACTATAAACCTGATTATGATTCTGATTTGCTTTGGGATTTGAAATCTGTTCCTGACATCATTCATTAAAATCTTTACTCTGTTATTATGCACTGGGCTTCCGCTCACTATTTATATTATGTATGTAAGTGACCAGGCGCGTGACCAGACCCAAAGTTGAGGATCTGGTGTCTCTATTTTGTTAGCCAGCCGTTATGCCTCCGAGGAGGTTCCCTTTTATGTGCAAGTCAAGTCTATACGGCATAAGTTACGACCTAGTGTTAATAAGTAATACGATCAAGTCTTTTAATTTATGTGTTTTGGGGTATTTCTTTTTTGGGCTACAACTGTATTAAATATGACGAATATTACTGCATTATGATGTTGCGTATATGCATATATATCATATAAGGTTTTAAATTTCTATCCCATGTATGTCTGCACGGCTCTATAGACTATGTATTGTTAGTATATTTGCTTCCGCAACCCCTAATTATCTGTTATTCTGTTAAGAGGCCTTTGGTAATCCAAGGATTACTGGCCGGTTACGACGCTAAACCTATAGGGGCGGATTCGGGTCGTGACAGAGTGGTATCAGAGCACGTGTTAAACCGCATACATGAGTCCATAAGAGCTATAGGATGTCCTAGAAAGAACTAGGGACATTTTATCAGTATGTGTGAGTGTGTGATAATTATTATACATGTTAAAACTGAATTTGAATCTGAATAAATAAAAATTAAAAGAAATGAACAAGATTATTCCTATGTTTATTATTACCTTGTCTTTCTTTAGCGAAATGGAGAATGCAAGGGGAAATAATATAGGTGAATCTTCTGAGGCCCGAATGAACAGAATGGAATAGATGCTTGTGGCTTTGACTGAAGCCATGACGCAACAATTGAGACAACAACCTTTACCTCCTCCGCCTCCGCCAATATTTGCTGAACTAGACAATAGTGATATCATTAATTTGACTAAGAAATTTATGAAAATGAAACCGTCGACCTTCTTGGGTGGCATTGAACCACTGAAGGCAGAAACATGGTTATTAGAAATGGAAAAATTATTTGAAGTATTCCCTTGCTCCACAACTCAAAAAGTACTCCTGGCCACCTACACTCTAAAGGATGAAGCCCAAAGATGGTGGCTGTTAGTCCGAAACAACAATGGGGATATGACATGGGCGTAATTTAATGAGATATTCTATAACAAATACCTTCCCCAATGCTTTAGAGACTGAAAAGTGTTCGAATTCCAAGAACTTAAGCAAGGGAAGATGTCTGTAGCCGAGTACGAAGCTAAATTCACTGAGTTGGCCAGATTTGCTCCTCATATGGTCAATATAGATTACAAAAAGGCTCAAAAATTTGAAAAGGGATTAGATCTGGAAGTGTATGACCGAGTAAGTGTACTGAAATTGCCTACATATGTCGACGTCCTTGATAGAGCATTGATGGCAAAGGCCATCCTGGCGGCAAAGAAGCAAGCTACAACTCCAATGACTGAATAGAAAGGTAAAAGGGCAGGATTTAATTTCAAAAATGGCCGATCACTTTTGAAGAAGCAAAACACAGGATCCTCCAGTAGCTCTGGTCAAAGTAGTGGATCTATACCAAACTGTCCAAATTATGGCAGAAAACATAGAGGAGTATGCTACCGTGCATCTGGTGCCTGTTACCGGTGCGGCAAAGTTGGCCATATGATAAAAGATTGTCCATTGGGGTTCGGGAATGCCAGTCACCCCGCAGCAAGTTCAGCTGGGTCTGCTTCAGTGGCCAGATCAAATACCAGAACTAATGCCAGGGGTAACAACGAGAATGAAACGTTAAGGCAAGGGAGAGTATTCGCCTTAGTGCCTGGGGATGTACAGAACACTGAATCAGTAGTGTCAGGTATAATTTCTATCTGTGCTCAGAATGCCTATGTGCTGATTGCTTCTAGTTCTACGCATTCATTTGTATCGCATGCTTTTTCTTGAAAATTAACTAGACCGTTAGAACCTATGAACTATTTGCTATATGTATCTACACTGTCTAGGGGTTCTATGATATGTGCTTATGTTTATCCGGCATGTGACCTTATGATTGGCGAAATGACATTTTATGTTGATTTACTACCCTTGAACATTGATTATTTTGATTATATTCTGGGTATGGATTGGTTGACTAAGTATTGTGCCACCATTGATTGTGTGAATAAATCTGTTGTATTTCGTCCACCTGGCTTACCTGAGTTTGTGTTTACTGGAAATGGGGGTAATTTCTTCCCCATACCTGATTTCTGCTATGAAAGCTGCTAAATTGCTTAGAAAGGGATGTAGGGGTTACATGTGTTGTGTTTTGACTGAGATTTCTGATAATTCTAATGTGGAAACTATTCTTGGTGCTAGTGAATTTCCTGATGTGTTTCCGAATGACTTGCTTGGAAACTTAGTTGATAGGGAAATTGAATTCACTATTGAAGTAACACTGGGAACACAACCTATTTCTAAGAACCCTTACCGAATGTCAACCTCAGAACTAAAAAATTGAAAGCCCAACTTCAAGAACTGTTAGACAAGAAATTCATCCGCCCGAGCACTTCACCTTAGGGTGCTCCAGTTTTGTTTGTTAAGAAGAATGACGGGTCCTTGAGATTATGTATCGATTACCGGGAGCTGAATAGAGTAACTATAAAAAATAAATACCATTGCCCTGGATAAATGATTTATTTGACCAACTTCGGGGAGCCCAAGTGTTTTCTAAAATTGACCTTCGATCAGGCTATCATCAGTTAAAAGTCAAGGCAGAGGACATAGAGAAAACAACATTCAAAAGTAGATATGGGCACTATAAATTTTTGGTAATGCCAGTTGGGGTAACTAATGCACCTGCAGCATTCATGGATTTAATGAATAAGGCGTTCAAACAATTTTTGGATGAATTCATTGTTGTCTTTATTGATGATATTTTGATTTACTCCAAAAGCAAGGAAGAACATGAGAACCATCTGCGAACTGCTTTATAGATTTTGAGAGAAAAGAAGTTGTATGAAAAATTATCCAAATGTGAATTCTGGTTTGACAGTGTGGCATTTTTGGGACATGTAATCAACAAAGATGGTATCTCTGTTAACCCTCAGAAAGTTAAAGCTATTGTGGACTGGCCAGGATCAACTAATGTGTCAGAAGTTAGAAGTTTTCTGAGACTTGTAGGTTACTACAGAAGATTTGTAGAAGACTTCTCAAAACTGGCTATGCCACTAATGCAGTTGACACAGAAGAATCTACCATTTGATTGGAATGATCAACGAGAATCGGCTTTTCAAGAATTGAAAACTAGATTAGTGAGTGCACAAATTTTAACTTTGCCTAATGGTACTGATGGGTTCCAAATTTATAGTGATGCTTCTTATAAAGGCTTGGGGTGTGTCTTAATGCAAAATGGAAAGGTAATTACTTATGCTTCTTGGCAACTCCGACTGCATGAAAAGAATTATCCGACCCATGACCTTGAATTGGCCACTGTGGTATTTGCTTTAAAAATTTGGCGACACTATCTGTATGGTGTGACTTGCGAGGTGTATACCGACCATAAGAGTTTGAAATATTTTTTTTTATGTAGAAAGAACTGAACATGAGACAGAGAAGATG
Source organism: Camellia japonica (assembly GCA_030407325.1). NCBI lineage: Eukaryota > Viridiplantae > Streptophyta > Magnoliopsida > Ericales > Theaceae > Camellia > Camellia japonica. The sequence continues at coordinate 149,485,443 of JAPPVO010000032.1, read as the reverse complement.
GTTGGAGTTGATCAAAGATTATGATTTGTAGATTTTGTATCATCTGGGAAAAGCTAATACTGTGGCAGATGCCTTGAGCCGAAATTCAATGGGAAATTTATCATGTTTACTCACCGGTCAGAAAGAGTTGCTATGTGACTTGGAAAAGAATGAGATTGAGGTGGTATTTTGAGAACAAGGTGGACTTTTAGCTGTTATTTTTGCCTAGCCTGCAATCATTGAAGAAATTAAAGAGAAACAACTTCAAGATGAAATCTTGAAAAAGATCGTGGATGAAATCGACTCAAAACCAAGGCCCAGGTTTATACTTGAGAACAATGTGCTGAAATTCCAGGGTCGCCTTTGTGTGCCAGATTATTTTGACTTGAGGAAACGCATCATGACTGAGGCTCATAATTCAAAATTTTCCATGCATCCAGGTGTAGACACCCCATTTTTGACCGTCCTCAAGACTTGGACGTCACCGCTTGAACACTCGGTGATCATCCATGTTTGTGTTCGTCTTGAGTTCCCGGAGGTCTCAGATACGCGCCTTGCCTCAGGATCTTTCGACTCGACTGTTCTGTGTTTGGTTTTGCACCAAACACTTGTGCTTTGCCTTGGAGGGGCAGGGAATGGCTTGTGGGCCATCCCCACACTCCACCGGCCATGGCTTGAGGCCACCGGCTGTGTCTTGTTGCCACCGGCCAAATGTTTGGCTGACCAGCACTATAGATGGCCGGCCGGCTATCTTTTTTTGGTCAATTGCATTTTTGGCCGGCCGACTACTGTGCATCTACTTTTGCAGATATTTTCATGCAGCTGGCATGCACTTGACTCCCCTCCATACACGTGTATGGAGGGATTTCCCTCTTAGCTAGCTTGTCTTGTAAGCTTACAAGATTGAAGATTTATAAGAGGAGGCCTCCTCTCCATCTTTTAAGGTTGGACAACATTTTCAGAGGGGCTCTGGTTTTAGGGTTAGGATTTGTATCTATCCTGTATCTATACCTTTCTATCTTTTGTGTTTTGTGTGTGTTTTGCCTCACTTTTGTGCACAAACACCCACCATCACACCTTCTCTTGGAGCTGAGGCACTAGAGGGCTATTCTTGGACTTCTTGGGTGGTTTTGAGCTCAAAGAAGCTGCTAGTCTTCCATTTTTGAAGAGGGTCAACAAGGGTAAGGACTTTACCTTTAAATAACCCATTTTTGCAAAGCTTTTTTTGACTATCTTGCATCTATTTTTGAGCTTAGCATATAACACATGAAAGTCTTGTTTTTGCCTACTCTAAATAGTTGTTTAAGGGTGTTTTAAGCTTCGGGGTTGTTTGACCCCTCTTAAGGCTTGTTTGGCCCTTGTTTTGTGCCATTTTGGTTGAGCTCCGGGACCATTGTGTTTGGGCCTCCCCACCACTGAAATCTTGAGGGATTTCAGAGGTGAGGATGGTGCCTTGAGGTCCTAAGAAGGAGAGGGCCACCCCCTCTCCTTGTTGTCCTTGAAAAGGGCCATTTTTGCCTCTTGAGGGAGCATCTAATTTAAGTGTATGTTGACCATGCCTTAACTATTTTTTGTGCTTATTATGTCATGATTTAGCACTTTTTTGAGTTGGTTTTGGTACACGATGCTTGCTTAGCATACATGCCTTGTAATGCCATGTTTAGGCCTTAACATGCTTTAAGCTTTGACCTTTGTTTTAGCATGATTTTGGCTCAGCTTTGTGAAGCTTTTGTGCATGATTTAGTGTGCTTGAGGACTGTTTTTGGTTGTTTGGGTCATCCATGCTTTGCTTTGTATAGCCACCATGTAATCCCTCTTGTATGCCTTAAGCATTGGCCCCTCTAGCATGCCATCCTTGCTTTGTTTCAGTGGTTTGGAACCACTTGGCATGTTATTTCAGACCTCATGATGTGCTTTTATGCTTGCATTTGATGTCCCTTTAATGCTTTATAAGGTTGTCATCTCACGCTTCATGTTAGGCCTTCATGCATGCCATCATGTTTAGGCCCCCTAGGATGCCATGTCACTGTGTTTTTAGCTTTGTTTTAACATACTAAACCTCTGATTTTGGTCATTCAATTCATGCCATGTTTGGTTTTGTTAAAGGTAGTTCAATACCTCCTTGGCTTGCCTTAGGCTTTGGACCATTGGTTGCATATTTGGCTTGTCTTGCTTGCTTGGTTTGGCACCATCACTAACATGATTTCAGAGCTTTCCATGTATGCCTTGCATCCATGTTTGCATCCTTTCAAGGGTGCTTAAAAGTCCCTCTTTTATGCCCAAGTCTTGGACCTTGCATGCATGGCTATTGGTATGTGTTTTAGCCTCCATTATTGAGCATGTTGGCCACTGTTTTAGGCTTGTTTAAGGGCTACCTAATTTAGTTTAAGTCCATCTCTTGGCATGTTGTTGCATGCTTAGCTTATGACATGTTGTTGCATGTTGAAATGGTGTTGCATTTGGCATGCATTCTCCTCCTTGTTTTGGTTGCTTAACATGCCATATGTTTTGCATGTTTGTGTGCTGGCATTGTACCTTGTATGCTCATTTAACTTGCATGCTTGTTATATGCCTTGCATGCTTCCCATATGCTCATGTTGCATATTAGTTCACATGCTTAGGATTGCATTGCATTGGCATGCATGCTTTGCCTCTTGAGTTGAGTATGATAGAGGTTGAGCCCCTTTGTTTGATTATGTGCATTGCATTCCATATCAAAATGCACACTTGATTCTTTGGACCATCATGCATGGAAATGCGCGATTGGTGGTTCGAGAATCGAGGCCCATCCTCCTTTGAGTTATACACATGATAAGGGGTGTGGTTGGTGCATACATTGCTTGAAATGCATTGCCATGCTTTGTTTTGCCCTCTGTTGCTGTCAACACAGATTCTGCAGGAAGATTTGGCCGGCCGGCCATCTTCAGTGCCGACCGGCCATCCATCAGTGGCCGATAATTCAATTTGTGGCCGGTGACCATTCTCCATGGCTGGTGGCCAATTCCCTCAGCCGGTGGTGTTCCACAGTGTGCAAAGAGCATATCATGGACTTATGTAGTCTTCAGAGGAGCAGAACAGCCAAAGCAGAGGCATCTTGTGCATGGCAGTGGCCTTCCGAGCAGAACTGAGAGCACATGCATTGGACCCTCTTCCCGAGGCTACTTATTGCTTAAATTAGATTAGTTAATTTGCTTAGCTAATTTAATTGGTTTGTAATATTTTTATTAGCTTGTAGGTTAATTAAATTGTATTATTCTTTTGGTCCCTCTGAGCGAGGGCAAATCTGTAATAAGTGTGGGTGCGTGTGTGCGTGTGTGCATGTCTTCCAACCCCCACTTCTTTCTCTCTTTTACTTACCTGCTTTTGATGGTTAGTATTAGGACATGTTTAATTTAGCATATCTTATGCTATGCATGCATGCATCATTCATCAGTATTGCATGCACCGGGCTCGGCGCATCATGCTAAATGCATAGTATTTCAAATCTAACTTGAATACATGCTATCTGTGCATTCCACATGTCATCCTAGGATTAGCCGAGCCTATTCTAGTGACATTCTGTATACGTTGCATTAGCCACTTAACATGGACTTGGATCATGCATGATTGCTAACATGTCCTTTGTTTTGGCTCGGAGTACGATGTAAGTATTTATGCTTTAGCATCTCGCATGAGTGTGAATGCTAACATGACAGCATGCTTACCATGTGGCTAGTTGCTTATGTGATATAACTGCTTGAATGCCTGTGAGTGAAGGTTGAATTGTTTGAGTTGGAACAACTCATTGAAATCCGTATTTTAGCCTACTTGCGAGTAGCAAATTCCAAAGCGTTTTCCAAACAAACGGATATGCAATGCTTCATTCCAAATTAGGCGATCTAGTCTATACTTTTGTGTTGTGCACATCACATAGTAAGCCTAGCTAATTAACCGGAATAAGAACACATAACGTTTTCAAAAACAGATATCATGGTTAGTAGAGGCCGATCTTTGGATCGGGCGAGAGGGGGTGCTCATAGCTGACCTTCCCTAATCGTACCCAAGTTCCCAAGCCGAGGCAACTTTGGTGACGACGGACACATGGCCTTTGGCACCGAGTCAGGGTGTCCTAAATTCCCTCATAAAAAATATTTAGGTGGCGACTCTGTATCTGGCAAAGCAATCCATGTTTGGCACTTCTTTCAAAAATCTGTTTTTCTCAAAACGATTTGCCGGATTTGGACTCTTTGGTTCAGATTAAGAACCGTGACAATTTGAGTCCTGAACTGTAGTAGACCCACAGACGAACAAAACGGGATTCCCTCCCGGGACGTTCGGGGCGCGTCTACACCAGGAAACAGAAAGATGTATCATGACTTGAAACAGAATTTCTGGTGGTCGGGAATAAAAAATAGTATTGCTGATTTTGTGGCTAGATGTTTATACTGTCAACAAGTTAAAGCCGAACATCAATGACCCGCTGGTTTGTTACAACCGCTTCTAATACTGAAATGGAAGTGGGAACATATCAAGATGGATTTTATTATAGGATTACCTCGTTCTCCTCAAGGTATGGTGTAGCACGCCCGCGAGGGGGCCTCGGCCACAGTTCGGACTCCCTGTTTTGTTTGTTGCGGTTCTAAATCTGAACCAAAGAGTCCAACTCTGGCAGATCGTTTTGAAGAAAAACAGATTTTTTTGAAAAGTAGTGCCAAACATGGACTGCTTTGCCAGATTACAGAGTCGCCACCTAAATATTTTAAAATGGGAAATTTAGGAAACCCTGACTCGGTGCCGAAGGCCACATGTCCGTCATCACCAAAGTAGTCTTGGCTCGGGAGCTTGGGTACGATCGGGGAAGGTCAGCTATGAGCACCCCCTTTCGCCCGGTCCGAAGACCGGCCTCTACTAACCGTGACATCCAATTTTGAAAACGTTATGTGTTCTTATTCCGGTTATTAGCCTAGAATTACTATGTTATGCGCACAGCAAACAAGTATAGACTAGATTGCCTAATTTGGGAATAAACATTGCATATCCGTTCGTTTCGAAAAGGCTTTGGAATTTGCTACTCGCAGGTAGGCTAAAACACGGATTTCAACGAGTTTTTCCAATTCAAGCAATCTAACCTCCACCCACAGGCATTCAAACAGTTTATCTCATATAAGCATTTAGCCACATGGTAAGCCTACTGTCATGTTAACATTCACACGCATGCGAGATGCTAAAGCGTAAAAACTTACATCGTACTCCGTGCCAAAACAACAAACTAGTTAGCAAACATGCATGACCTAGCTCATGTTAAGATGACTAATGCAACACATACAGAGTGCAATTGGATAGGCTCGGCTATCCTAAACGTGACATATGAAATGCTACAAGTAACAAGTATTCAATTTGGAAATTGAAATACAATGCGGTTAGCGTGACGTACCGAGCCCGGTGCATGTCAACAAATGCATGGATGCACGCATGCATTGCATAAGGTATGCTAAAATAAACATGCCCTTAATCTACCATTGTAAGCAGGTAAATAAAAGGGAAGAAAGAAGTGGGGGTTGGAAGACATACACGCCACTCACGCACACTTATTACAGATTTGCTCTCACACAGAGAGACCGAATAAATATTACAGTCCGAATAATAAATAAATAAATTATTACAAAATCTATAATTATTTAACAAATAAATACAAAAAGGAAAGGTGACTACAGCCGCCCGCCTCGGGATGCGCGAATGATGCATGCTCGAATCCGACTTGCCCGGAAACCCGCGCCCTGACACTGCTGCCTCTGCTTTTACTACCCTGTCTCTCCAAAAATTGCCAAAGTCCCAGAATGCCTTCCTTGCATGCTTCTGTACACCACCGGCTGGAGGAAATATCCACCGGCCATCCAAAATAACCACCGTCTGTCCATGAAGTTATCGGCCACCTATATAGTGCCGGTCGGCACTACATACTGCCGGTCGGCACAAAATTCCTGTAGAGGACAGTTTGACAGCAACAGCAGACAGACAGTGCATGACATGGAGTTTTTGAGCAAATGTAAGCATGACCCTTGGTTCTTGGGCCATCAATTATGCATCTTGGTGCATGATAACCTAAGGAACCAAGATTGCATTTCAATGTAAAAATGCATGCAACATACAAAATGAGAACTAAGTCCCTATCATGTCAAAATCAAGGGCCCTAGTGACATGAGAATTGAGGTGTGTTTTGTCACTTGAAGTACAAACACCCCTCATTTCTCACACTTGGTTTGACACCCCAAACCAAGTAATGCAATGCATGTTATGCAAACATGGCTCAAAGGGTGCAATATGAGATGAAATACAAGACATATCGAATGTAATGCAACATATTATGGCAAGTGTGCAATACTAGGTATGCAAGATGCAAAGTGTGATGCAAACATGGACATTTAAGGCAATAGGATTGACATGTGTCAAGACCATATTGACCAAGCATGCAACAAACATCAAATAAATGTGTAATGGTGGACTTAACCACAATGGGGAAGACCTCAAACCTCCCCAAAACAGTGGCAAAACATGCCCAAAATAGTAGACCAACACTCATGCAAGCATGCAAACAAATGGGCCTAAACCTATGACACCAAAGAGAGCATCTTACTACCATTATCATGACCACTCATGGCATATATTAGGCACATAAAAAAAGAGTTCTAGCATGCAAAAACACACCCAAATCCCCTTGATATGGCAGCCCCGAAATGCTATAAACATACAAGCTTGCATAAGGCCTATTCCTAGGCATAAAAGGGCACACCCTAAAAGCATGAAATAAGCCACATATGCAAACATACAAACATGATTTATGGACTGAAATATGACCCTAAATGATGCCAAATCATGAGGATGGTCCAAGCTAAGCATGTTAGAGGTCAATATGCTTAAGGCTTACAAGCCAAAACACAAAGTAACCACATCAAGCACACCAAACATGGAAAAACCAGTGGCTAACAGATCTAAGACATGACAAATCATGATCAAGTGCTTCAAAATGTTAGGCTAAAACATGAGGATATGCTAGGCTAATGGCATGGCACATTTCTAAGCAAAATGGAGGGGTACAAAGCAAGTATAGAAAGCATGTTAAGGGCCAACAAACCCACATTAGACAGAGGTTAAACATGCTCCAAAACACCAAGAAAAACTCTGAAATGAAGCCAAATGCAACCACTCATGCATGCTACCCTTTTGGCCAAAGACAAAGGCAAGAAAGGGACAAAGGGGAGAGGGGTGTCCCTCCCCTATACAAGACTTCAAAACACTTTCCTCAACACTAAAAACCCTTTGATTTTCAGTGATGAGAAGACAAAAACAACAAAGCAAACAAGGCTTCAAAGAAAAGACACCAAATAGGCCAAAATAAGGTTTAAGAGGGTGAGTTTGCACTCAAACCATAAAACAACCTTAATGAGAGTTCAAAAGCAAGAAAAAATAAGACTTTTTTCAGTTATACACAAAGCCTAAAACACAAAGCAAGATAGGTAAAAACTAGTTGCAAAAATGGGGAAACTAAAGTAACTAGCTCACCCTTGAAGAACACTTGAAGAACAGGTGGTGCAGCCCTCCTCTAGTGATCAAAACCAGTCCAAAAACTCAACAAACAACCCTCCAAGCCCCTCAATCTCGAAATAAGGTGTAATGGTGTGTGTATTAGTGCAAAAGTGAGGTAAAAACACACAATTTAGGCTCAAAACACACACACAAGGATGAGAGAGAGTGAGATATAGAGAGAGAGAGAGTACAACACAGATATATAGATATAGAAGCTCTGGTTTTTGTGTTGAAAATGGCTAACCACTCTCAAAGGGAGAGGGGTGGTGTTTTTATAGGCCAAGACCAAGCCACAAGACTTAATGGCTAAGCAAAGGGAAAGGGGCAAGAGGTGCAAAGAGGTCTTGGCTTCTTGGAGAAGCTAAGACAGCTGGCCAAGCTTCTCCAAGCTTGGCCAAAGGTGCAAGCTTCTAGAAGCTTAAAGGGTGCAAAGGTGCAAAGTGGTCACTCCTGTGCACGGGGATGAGTGATGGTGCATTCCAGCTGGCACAGCTGGCATGCACCATGCCTCAGGGGTGCAAAGGGTGCACGCCGGCCGGCCAAAACAGTCACCGGCACAAAAAAGTGCCGGTCGGCAACATACAGTGCCGACCGGTCAAAGTGTTTGAGAAAACAGTGCCGATGGCCAAAAGGGAGTGCCGGTGTGGTATGGGGGCAGCCGGTGGGCTTCAGGGATGGCTAACAAGCCTCCCCCTACCCTCAAATGCAAAAACACACAAGTCTTGGTGTAAAACCAAGCACAGAACAAGCCGGTTGAGAGATCCTGAGGCACAACGCGCAGTCGGGACCTCCGGGAACTCAAAACGAACACAAACATGGATAATCACTGAGCGTTCCAACGATGACGTCCAAGTCTTGAGGACGGTCAAAAATGGGGTGTCTACAGTTGCCCCTCTGTGACAGAACTCAGAAGTCATAACAATGACGGGAGTGAATGTCAAAGCCCAGAGACGACCCATTTTTGACCAGGCCGAAGACTTAGACAAACATACAAGACCAACAAGATATGCGCCCGAAGGCAGGGGCAAAATGCAACTGAAAATGCAAGAAGCCGAGCATAACTTAAAATCATGCAAAGCAAGCTGTAATGAAGCATACATGCAACAGTTATAAGCTAGCATACAACAGACTACACTACAATACAGAAAGGATGTAAGAGAATTATACAATTCTCTGTACGTCTCACGCGGGGGATACAATACATGTGCGGCTCGTCCGGTTTCACCGGCCTCAAATGAGCCGTACATACAATATCGTGCCTGTAAAGAAAACAAACTTAACAGGTACAACGTTGTTAGCAACATGCATGACAAGGCAGTCGAAAGTGCGTGACAATGCATGCAATGTGTACAGCAAGATAGTAGGATTGAACACATGTGAGTAAAGCAATGCACGTATGCACGCAATGTGTATGGAAAGAGAACTTGAACACATGTGAGTAAAGCAATGCACACGTGCACGCAATGTGTATATAAAGGAACTCGAACACATATCAGTAAAGCAATGCACACATGCACGCAATTAAAAAGGAAACTTGAACACATATTGTAGATGTCCCCCGAACGCCCCGGGAGGGTTAAGTCCCGTTCTGTTCATGTTGGGGTCACTACAGTTCAAGGACTCAAATGTCACGGTTCTTAATCTTGAACCAAAGAGTCCAAATCCGGCAAATCGTTTTGAGAAAAAGATTTTTTGAAAGAAGTGCCAAACATGGACTGCTTTGCCAGATAACAGAGTCGCCACCTAAATATTTTTTAAAATGGGAAATTTAGGAAACCCTGACTCGTTGCCAAAGGCCACGTGTCCGTCATCACCAAAGTTGGCTCGGGAACTTGGGTACGATTGGGGAAGGTCACATCGTGAGCACCCCCGCTCGCCCGGTCAAAGACCGGCCTCTACTAACCATGATATCTATTTTTGAAAACATTGTGAGTTCTTATTCCGGTTATTAGCCTAGGTTACTATGTGATGCTCGCAGCAAACAAGTATAGACTGAGCCGCCTGAATTGGAACAAAACATTTCATGTTTGTTTGTTTGAAAATGGTTTGATGGTGCTACCCGCAGGTAGGCTAAGACGCGGATTTGCCACCCTCAGGTGGGCTTAGAAAACATGATTTTGCCACTATCTAGTGGGCTTAAAACAAACGTTTTAACGATTTGTCCCAATCCAAACAACTCAACCTCCACCCACAGGCATTCAAGGCAGTTATATCACATAAGCACATAGCCTCATGGCAAGCATGCTATCATGACAACACTCACACGCATGCAAGGATGCTAAAGCATAAAACTCACCGAGTACTCCAAGCCAAAAACAGAACTAATTAGAAATCAATGCATGATCCTAAATACACAGAATTGCCTAATGCAACACATGCAATATGCAACTATAGCAGGCTCGGCTATGCAAACATGGCATATGGAATGCTACAACTAACACGTATTCAATTTGGAATTGAAATACAAATGCAGTTTGTATGATGCGCCGAGCCCGGTGCGTGCAAAACAGATGAATGATGCAAGCATGCTATCATACTGTATGCTAATTGAAATATGCCCTATATCTAACCATCATAAGCGGGTAAATAAAAGGGAGAAAGAAATGGGGTTGAAGACATACATCACACTCACCCACACTTATTACAATTATGCCCTCGCGCAGAGGGTCCGAATAAATATACAGTCCGAAATAAACAGTCCGAAATAATACAGATTCCTAATTAATTAACAAATTAAACTAAGAAAGCTTTAAAATTGGCTTGCAAGCCAGGAGGGGCTGCCTCGCTTCGTTCCGGATAATGAAATGATGCATGCTGGGTTGCCTTCTCGCGGAAATCCATTGGGATGCCCAATTTAGCCTTTGTTTGCAATATTTCTCGAAAAGCGTGCCAGGTCTCGGAAGACTGCTGATCCTTGATTTTGCTGCAACAGAGAGCAGGAAAGGGGCATAGCAATGTATTTCACAAATATATGCATGCCTCGATCCTCGTGCCACCAATCACGCATCTCGATGCATGATGGCCGAGGAATCGGATTGCACAACTCAATATAGGATGAATGCAGATGAATGTTACAGCAAAACCTAACTCCATCATGGATAATCCGGAGTGTCGGTGACTTGGGAATTGAGACCCGTTCCGTCACTCGGAGTACGGAACGCGTCTCGTTTCCCGTGCCCGGGCTAACTCTTATCCCGAACACGATGCAATATGCATGATATGCATGAAATGCAGCTAATATGCAATCCTAACATACACAATGCTATGGGAATGAAATGCCTCGAAATGCGTGCGCGCGGGCGCGCAAACCGAGGCGATGATCCTAAGGCATGAAATGGCATACGCAATGCCGATTGGACTTACACTAACACGAGTGGACCTCAGCCACACTCACATAAGAGGCCGATGGATGAAAATGAAGTGCCTCGAAATGCGTGCCCACGGGCGCGCAAACCGAGGCGATGCATTAAAGCATGCAATGACATAGAAAATGATATGCAATGAGGCTAAAATGAGATATCTCGAAGTGCGTGCCCGCGGACACGTAAACCGAGAGAATGGCATACGGAATGCAATGCTGCGAAAATGGCATACAGAATGCAAAATGGACTTATACCAACATGAGAGGACCTCAGCCACTCTCATACGGGAGGCCGTCGGATAAAAATGAGATGCCTCGAAATGCGTGCCCGCGGGCGCGCAAACCGAGGCGATGCATACGCAATGCAAATGACATACAAAATGCAAAATGGACTTATACTAACATGAGAGAGCCTCAGCCGCACTCACGTAAGAGGCCGTTAGATGAAAATGAGCTACCTCGAAATGCGTGCCCGCGGGCGCGCAAACCGAGGCAATGTCATAAAAGCATGAAATGGCATGAAAATGCAAATTGGGCTTACACTAACATGAGAGGGCCTCAGCCGCACTCACATAAGCTGCCGTGAGACCAAAATGAGTTGCCTTGAAATGCGTGCACACGGGCACGCAAACCGAGGCATGGCCCTAAGGCACAGAAATGACATGCGAATGAGATGTGACGTATGGCATATGGAAAATGCAAATTTCAGTAGCTAAAATGACGCACAATAGCCCCCAAATTATGACAAAATTACACCCGATGCCCGAAATGCAATGTTATGCACCCGAAACGGCCTACAGCCCTACTAAACATGCACAGTATGGACATAACATGTAAAACAGTAGCAATGCAGCCCCTAATCTAGCATTTTTTCAGTACAAAGTATGGCCAAACAATGATCACAAGTATGGCAAAAATAGCATGCAAAAATGGGGGAAAAGAGGGGAATAATGAAGCAAGTGGTATATACAATGCTCAAACTGAAAAATACAGTTCTACAACATTAAAGATGGACCAAAAATATGCACATTTTCAGTAGATGACATCCCTCAATTCAGTATGTAGATATGCTAAACATAGCATGCAAAATAATGAACCAACAAAGGCTATAACATGAGGTACCAGAAGCATGCACCAAACAACCTTGGACCCTTAACAAAACATGAAGAATGGGTCATTATAAGACTCTTTCCTAGCCTGATGAAGGCTCAAAACAGAAGCTAAGCAAGCCTAACAAAGCATGCAATTTTACGGAAGTAAAGACGGTATTACATGAAGTACCAAAAGCATGCATCAAATGGCCTAAGACCCTTAACAAAACATGACAAGAAGGCCAAAATAAGACTCTTTCCTAGCCTGATGAAGGCTCAAATCAGAAGCTAGATAAGCCTAACAAAGCATGTAAAACATGGCCAAAGAGAGGTACAAAGAGAGGCCATTCATGGAAGCACCAAACAAGATTGGTCCCTTCTACAATGTTGTAGAGGGACACAAAATAAGCTCAAAATCAGTTTATAGCATGCTCCAAAAATAAATGCATATAAGCTAAAAATAGCATGCAAGTTTACGGTAAATTGGAGGATTTGTGAAGCAAGTGGTATGTAGAAGCACCAAACATGGTTGAGCCCTTCTTCAATGTTGAAGAGGGGCTCCAAATAGGCCCACTCACAGTATATTTCATGCTCGAAAACAGATCACTCATAAGCTATAATATGCATGCAAAAACATGGACAAAACATGGATTCAAGGCAACTTACATATGGAGCATGAAAACAGGTTTGATCTCTTCTTCAATGTTGAATAGGGGATCAAAATAAGCACAATATCAGTTCATGAAATACTCCAAAACAGATCACAAATAAGCCAAATGAATCATGCAATTTTACGGTAATTTGAAGGAATTATGAAGCAAGTGCATGATAGAGAGGCCAAACATGATTGAGCCCTTCTTCAATGTTGAAGAGGGGCTCAAAATAGGCCCACTCACAGTTTATTGCATGCTCGAAAATGGATCACTCATAATCCAAACAAAGCATGCAAAATATTGGCATAAAGAGTGATAATGAAGGAAGAGCAAGATAGAGGGCTCAAACAGGGTTGAGCCCTTAAACAAACATCAAGAATAGCTCAAAAGAGGACCACTTTCAGTAGTGGTCAGAGCTCAAAACAGTGAGCAAATAGAGTAGAAAATTGAAGCAAAAATAAGCTAGAAAAAGGGAATTTGAGACTTACCCTTGAAGACTATGCTTTTGCTACCTCTTGCCTTGATGAAAGTTGCTTCTTAGCCTCTGAGGAACCCCTCCTTGCTGCTGGAAATGGAATGGTGATGGTGAGGCTTAGGGTTGATGAAGAAAAGAGTTAGGGACTTAAGGAATTTTGGAGCTTTTGAGGGTGAAAATGGAGGTTTTGGAAGATGAAGTCTTGAGGAGAATTCTTGTAACCCTAGGGAAGGAGCTGTCCAGCCCCTTAAATAGGAAAGAAAAAGGTGTAAAAGGGGAGGGAAATGCATCCAAGCTTTCCCTCCCAAAATATCCCCCGGATGGGGGAGATATTTCAAAAAGCAGCTGGACAGCTGTAAAGAGATGAAAAGCAGAAAGCTGGCCGGCCAGGTGAATTTCTGGAAGGTGGCCAGCCGGCCACCCCAACTGGTCGGCCAACCACTCACCCTGGCCGGCCGGCCATGGCCCAAAAATGGAGTCCAAATTTTCTGGCCGACCACCACTCCTTGGTGTCCTCCCAGGTGTGTAGAACAAGGTCCCAAGGTTAGAATCTGGCAACACTGAAACAAGAGTCACAACATAGAACTTGAAGGAGAGGCTCAAAAATGAAATTAACAATTACTGGCCGACCACCACTTTTTGGTGTCCTCCCATGTGTGTGTAGAACAAGGTTCCATGGTCAGAATGTGGCAACACTGAAGCAGGAGTCACAACATTGCATTTGAAGGAGAGGCCCAAAAATGAAACTCTGAATTGCTGGCCGACCATGCACTTTTAGGGTCCTCCCATGTGCCCTCATCACAGATATGTAGCTTTGGTTGGAAGAAAATATCCCCAGGGTATTCAACATTAGCCCGGAAGTGAGCAAAACGGGCGCCGGAGGAGCGAAACTGGTTATCTGGGATAATTGCTGGCCTCCCCCCCCCAGTGATCTTCCTGGTGCTAAAACAGAGGTACCTGCCAAAATTGAACAAAAACTAATGAAAAAAGAATGCTCGGGTGCCAAACCGCGAGGTTCGGGGCCCGAAAACCGGCTGCAGGTACCGAAAGTGGTGTACGGCCACGAAGTGGGCATCAGGGGCCCCAGTGTTCTTCATAATGATAAAACAGAGGCACTTGCCAAAAACCGGAGAAATCGGAGATGGTTGGGCGGTCCCGAACCGAGGCACACGGCCTGACGGCTCCGAAAACCGGGAACCGGGCTCCGAAACGGGCAAAATGGCCTACGGCCACCAAATGTAGCCCACGGCCACCGAGAGATGATCTGCTGGACCACTCCCTTCCCTCAGGAAAGAAAACAGGGAAAACCGAGCCTGGTTCGCAAACCGAAGCAAGGCACAGAAGAGGATTCGGAAGTCCGGAGGCAGGGCGCACGGCCGTGACTCTGAGACTTCTGAACGAGCACAGTATGCAACATCACCAAGCGCTCAATCGGTGACGTCTGAGTCTTAAGGTCGGTCAAAAATGGGGTGTCTACAGTTGCCCCTCTTTGACAGAACTCGGAAGTCATGAAGTGACGAGAGTGAATGTCAAAGCTCAGAGACGACCCATTTTTGACAAGGCCGAAGACTTAGACAATCATACAAGATGAACAGAGATGTGTGTGCCCGCATGCGTGCTCGCAGGCAAAGGGGCGAAATGCAAAGTGACAGGCGCGGAGCCGGGTGATCATGCAAGTGCAGCAAGCTGTAATGAAGCAAGTATTGACAAATAGATGCAACAGTTTTAAGTAAGAATGCAAAGCAATAACTACATTTCATGCAGTCAGGAATGCGGAGAATCATTCAATTCTCGTCGCGTCTCACACGGAGAAGATACGATACCTGCGCGATTCGTCTGGTCGCACCAGCCTCAAATGAACCGTACATACAATATCGTGCCTGCAAAATAGAGAAATTCAACAAGGACAATATGCCAACAACATATATTCAATGTGATTCCTATGATTCTGAAAGTTTGACACACACAGTGCCGGCGGGTGAACACATCGCAATGCGAGGAAAGATAATGCGTGACAACGCATGCTCAAGCATAGAAGTATTGTACACCAAGAAATCATGCATGACAATGCAAAACATTCGTGAGAATGCAAATTATGAGCCAAATAATGCAAAACGAGCACAAATCAGGGTGCCCGTTTGTTGCGCAACAACGAGCTGGGAAACGCGCATTTTGGCGAAGGCAACTCAATCACGGCCTCGGTTTCACCTCTCGGAGGGGTTACAACATGTTCAAAAGGATACACCTTGATTTTGATGAATAATGATGAGACACATATCAGAAATTGCAACTAAAGTCCCGGCGGAGCAATTCGGCGCCAGAAAGTGCACTTTTCTCGAACTTTTTCAGGTCCCGGGAACTCCGATCTTCCTCAAAATTTGCAGAGAGGTAGGGGAGGGGGTGGGGACCATGGTCAGCCAGGCCATTGCCCTAGGAGAGGCCATCGGCCAGGGGGGAAAAAGCAAATGGCCGGCCAGCCAGGAAAGGTGGCCGGCCGGCCACCTGCTAAAAGCAGGGGCATTTTGGTCATTTCGGCAATTTCTATATATATGCTTGCCCATTGCCTCCGAAATCACACCCCCAAGTGTGAAATTCTCTCCTCTTGCTTCCCAAGCCATTCTTTCTTTCAGATCTGCATTTTATACGCGCCCCTCGGCCTTCCACGCAAGTTGTTTTCGCGAAATCGTTCAGATTTAAGCACTTTGAGCTGACTAAAATTTGATTTCGGAGTTTCTCTTCTCATTTTCACCACCTGAGGTAAGTTTGTCTCAATATTTGGAATATTTTCTCGGGAGTTGACTTTTGTTGACTTTTTATTTCCCGGGAGTTGACTTTTGTTGACTTTTTCCAATTTTGGCTCATTTTTACTCGTTTTTGCTCCTTTTTGCAGATTTCTTGACATGGCGGGCAATTTCCCTTACGGCGGAGGTCCTCCCGGTGCCGGAGATGACTTTGACATTATGGCATTGCCCCCGAGGGTCCGGCCTTTCATTCCCGATCGATACGCCCCAGCGGTACATAGGCTTCCGCGAGCCGTTTTCCGTCATTTCACCGATTTCAACGATCGGGTACCAGGGGATCTTCTTCTGCGAGAGCCGGAGCAGCACCTCTCTCATGATGCAGAGGTATTTTACTTTATTTCCTGTATCTTTCGTGCATTTTGTACCTTTGCCATGCTTAGACACACAGTTTAGCTTATGACACAGTACTTTACTTGCATCCCGAGCATGTGACTTAGCCACTTGAATTTCACGAACGCACAATTCATCGTCTGATTGTGAACGTATAGTACGCATTAGTTGGAAATTGAACACACGGCTCAAACATTGATTCACCGAACACACAGCCCGAAGTTGAAAATGAGCAGAAAATGAGCACACAGCACATACTGACTAAGAGTAGAACACACAGTCCCAAACTCAGATTTTCTGAACACACAGCCCAGATTTGAAGTGAACACACAGCCCACTGATTAAGAGTAGAACACACAGCCCTAAACTCTGATTTACTGAACACACGGCCCAGATTTGAAGTGAACACACAGCCCACTGATTAAGAGTAGAACACACAGCCCTAAACTCTGATTTACTGAACACACAGCCCAGATTTGAAGTGAACACACAGCCCACTGATTAAGAGTAGAACACACAACCCTAAACTCTGATTTACTGAACACACAGCCCAGATTTGAAGTGAACACACAGCCCACTGATTAAGAGTAGAACACACAGCCCTAAACTCTGATTTACTGAACACACGGCCCAGATTTGAAGTGAACACACAGCCCACTGATTAAGAGTAGAACACACAGCCCTAAACTCTGATTTACTGAACACACGGCCCAGATTTGAAGTGAACACACAGCCCACTGATTAAGAGTAGAACACACAGCCCTAAACTCTGATTTACTGAACACACGGCCCAGATTTGAAGTGAACACACAGCCCATTGATTAAGAGTAGAACACACAGCCCTAAACTCTGATTTACTGAACACACGGCCCAGATTTGAAGTGAACACACAGCCCACTGATTAAGAGTAGAACACACAGCCCTAAACTCTGATTTACTGAACACACGGCCCAGATTTGAAGTGAACACACAGCCCACTGATTAAGAGTAGAACACACAGTCCTAAACTCTGATTTACTGAACACACGGCCCAGATTTGAAGTGAACACATAGCCCACTCAGCCCACTGATTAAGAGTAGAACACACAGCCCTAAACTCTGATTTACTGAACACACGGCCCAGATTTGAAGTGAACACACAGCCCACTGATTAAGAGTAGAACACACAGCCCTAAACTCTGATTTACTGAACACACAGCCCAGATTTGAAGTGAACACACAGCCCACTGATTAAGAGTAGAACACACAGCCCAGATTTGAAGTGAACACACACCCCACTGATTAAGAGTATAACACACAGCCCTAAACTCTGATTTACTGAACACACAGCCCAGATTTGAAGTGAACACACACCCCACTGATTAAGAGTAGAACACACAGCCCTAAACTCTGATTTACTGAACACACGGCCCAGATTTGAAGTGAACACACAGCCCACTGATTAAGAGTAGAACACACAGCCCTAAACTCTGATTTACTGAACACACGGCCCAGATTTGAAGTGAACACACAGCCCACTGATTAAGAGTAGAACACACAGCCCTAAACTCTGATTTACTGAACACACGGCCCAGATTTGAAGTGAACACACAGCCCACTGATTAAGAGTAGAACACACAGCCCTAAACTCTGATTTACTGAACACACAGCCCAGATTTGATTTGCACATAACTTATTCACTTCATTTGCACACAGCTCATTCACTTCATTTGCACACGGCTCATTTTCTTCATTTGCACACGGCTCATTTTCACTCTAAATGCAGGCTGGCGCTCGCACAGTACGAGGTTATGGCTCCACTGCCGCGAGGGAGTGGTATGCTGAGCTTCCGGAAGCTGTCCGGGACTTGGTTGACTTTGCAGGATTCGGACCATTCTGCAGGGGGTTATCTCACTGTCTTATCAGTAGGACTTTGTTTGCCGCTCTGGCGGAGAGATGGTGGGACACCACCAATTCTTTCCATTTCTCTGCCACCGGGGATATGACCATGACCCCACTGGACTTCGCTGTACTCACCGGCCTAGACGTAGGCGGTGGACCCATTCCCTACGATGAGGATATGGGTCAGTGGGAGGCTGCTTGGATGTATCTATTGGGGGCCCGCCCGCCTGTAGACAGAGGTACCGGGAGGGTTCGGTATACTTGGTTCTCTTCCCATTTCCGGCGGCCACAGATGGAGCCTGAGTCTCCCGAGGAGGTCGAGCAGTATACCCGTGGTTTCCTCATCTTCTGATACCTTTGAACATCCTTCTCTCGAGGCAGACATTATAGTAGTGGAGAAAGAACTAACCTTAGAAAATCTGAACCCCAAATTGAAGAGAAGGGATCGAAAAGGAACCAGTAGTATCCCCACCAAAGGGGAAGAGGAGAAAAAGACTACTGTCTCTCCTTCTGACTTTGCTGAGGACTCTGATTCCGAAACAATCGCCCAAGCAATAGAAAGGAGAAGGAAGGTGACTGTTTCAACTGCTGTCTTGGTTGAGGATCCCATTCACGAACAGTTATCAAGACAGTAGAGCAGGAACATCCCAAGGCAATAATTGTCTTTGAAAGGGCGAGAGAAAGAAACGGCAGAACAGTTTTTGAGAGATGAAGCTGCTGCTGCTGATGCATTACAAAGAGAAGCTGCACGGACAACAAACTATCGAGCATCCTCCCCTTCGCAGTTCTCCCATCAGTGCCAATACTTCTGAAACAAGTAATTTCTTTCGTATTTCTACTGTTTTCCCTTCGTCAGCCTTTGTATTGAAGTTTGACATTGCTTTGCATTTCTTCCTTTTGCAGCAACAATATCTTCCCCAGGAGGCCTATTCCAATTTCAGTTGAAGTTGACCAGATTGCAACATGTGAAGACCATCCAAATCATGCTCCCACTCTCCAAGCCTATATTCGACACACCTTCTTTGAGTCCAAGCATCCCTGCATCCCTTTTTCCTTGGCTTAGAGCCATTTCTCCCTTCTTTGACTTTTGATCTGCCTCAGTTTACCTCTTCTTCGAACCTTGCTCTTCCTCCTTCCTTCTCAGAAATTCCAACTGCTGCTTCATTCCCAATGGCAGTTGACTCTTCCACAGAGGGTGCTGGTAGTTCCCCAATTCATGGTTCATCACCTGTGCCTACTTCCAGCCCCTCTTCTCTTGATTCGTTGGTGGCAAAGACCATAGAGGCTGCTAAAGATGCTCCACCTATTTCTCCTATCCCCATGCAGTCTCTGTGTTTTCCACCACAGCACTCTCTATGCCCTTTATGTCTAGGGATGAGGTAGACATCTTCGAAGGAAGACTAGCTAGTCTATTTGACACATCCTCTACCTCCCCAACTTTCAGTGCTGAAGCTGAACCATTAATCTTGGCTGACTCCTTGCTGAAAATCTTTGAGAGCTCTTCTTCCACCAGCAGCAAGCCTTTTGCCCCTTCTATAGACTTAGACACTTGCTTGGAACTGCTGATCTCCTTTTCGAGGATCCCCTTCGAGGCTCTACAAAGGCCTATCATCAGAAATGGGTTTCTTCAGTGCTGTAAAATCGCGGAGCAGTTCGGCATGGATGTCTCAAGTCATCTATCCCAGGCTGCAGCTACTATTGATTTCTACATTAGCATTTGTCATGCTGCCAATGCTGCGAATGAGAAATTGGCTAGGGATCAGAGTTTTGTTTCTCAAGTGCATACTGAAGTATCAGATCTCAAGGAACAACACTCCTCTGCCTCCCAGTTTCGAATTCAGTTGCTGGAGAAGAAAGCTCAACTTGAGGAGGAGCTAGCTGCAGTAAACCGGCCTTGGTTCGAACTGACACTAAACTGCACATCACCAACCAAGAGCTGGCTGATCGAAAAGAGGACATGGCTGCAGCTATCCAACTGTTTCCAGCACTTAGCAGTAGGAAATCTATTGTACAAAAACAATTAAGACATTGTAATGATTTCTGGGCCAATTTGTGGCGCAATGTACTTGATTCTTTATAGAAGAACAAATTTTGTCTTATCTTTCGAGCAGTCTTGTGTTTTTGTATGTTTATGTTATCCCTTGTGTTTCCCAAATGGTTGGAAAATAAGGCTTCAAATATCTGCCATTGATCTTTTTGGGATGTACATACCCATTCAAATTTCTTAAATGGTAGGCCCCAAAAGGCAGAACTCTATGAATTTGATATGGTCCTTCCCAGTTAGGTGACCATTTGCCAAACTTATGGCTTTTAATTCCTATTGGGAGTATTGTCTTCCATACCAAATCACCTTCATCAAAGCCAATGTGTTTGACTCTCTTGTTGTAATTCTTAGCTGCTTTCTTCTTTTGGAAAAGATGCTATTTAATGCCAATATTCTGGCTTCATCTATGCCCTCTAACTCCAAGCACATACTTTGATGGTATTGCTCAGGATCTAACTGATCTTGACATCTTACCCTCAAGGATTTAACATTAATTTCCACAGGTAGAACTGCATCATGCCCATATACTAAGGCATAAGGAGTAACTCCTGTGCTTGACCTTGGGGAAGTTCTGTAAGCCCACAAAACATCCAACAGAAGGTTATGCCAATCCCTAGGATTATCCTCCACAACCTTTTGTATACCTTTTTTCAAGGATTTATTGGATGATTCAGCTTGACCATTGGCTTGTGCATAATAGGGTGTGGAATTAACAAGGCTAATTCCAAATTCTGCTACAAAGGACTTCACCATTTTCCCATCGAACACAGTCCCATTATCTACAGTAATGGTTTGTGGGATGCCAAATCTATGGATCAAGTCTTTAATGAACCCAATGACCTCTGTTTGGTCTACAGCCTTATATGGTTTGGCTTCGACCCATTAGTGAAGTAGTCAGTGGCCACTAGAATGAAACAATGATGTTTCGAAGAAGGTGGGTGTATTTTTCCCATCATATCCATGGCCCACCCTCTGAATGGCCAAGGTTTCACTACTGCATGTAGGTCGGTTATGGGCACATGCCTTATTGTACCATGCTTTTGACATGCCTGGCAACCCTTTGCATATTCTATGCAGTCTTTAAGGATAGTTGGCCAATAGTAGGAATGCCTTCGAAGCAACCATCTCATCTTTACGCCAGGCTGATGAGCACCACAGATGCCTTCATGAACCTCAGCCATAGCTGTTAATGCTTCTTTTGGGCCTAAACATTCCAGCAATAAGCCATCTCCTCCCCTTTTGTAGAGAGCGTTGCCATATATCATATATTGCATAGACTGCAATTTGATTTTCCTGCTGGCCTTCGAAGATGGACCAGCCAAGTACTGCATTATTGGATGCCTCCAATCTTGTTCTTGTAAGTCATTATGATTAACTTCCAAGACCATATTCCTTTTATTCAAAGGTTGTATTAATCTTTGATATGTTGTCTGACTGATGTCCCTTTGGGTATTATCCCTTCTCTTGAAGTTCGAAGCTTTCTGAGCCACATCATTAGCTCTATTATTCAAGAATCTTGGAACATGGGTTACATTTGCTATTTGAAACTGAGAAAGCAGATGTAATGCAACAACATAATATGGTAGGATGCTTATGCTTTGACACTTGAAAATCCCTTTTACTTGGTTAACCACCAATTGAGAGTCCCCAAATATGTCAACTGCATGTACTTGTAACCCAATGAGGATTTCTAGCCCTACTATTAAGGCTTCATATTCAGCCTGATTATTGGAACAAGTGGCTTCATCCACTCTGAAACCATGTGTGGTTTCTACCCCTTGTGGAGACTTAATCACAATACCAATTCCAGTTAAACCATTGGCTTTCGATCCATCGAACCACATCTGCCATGGCTCAACACTAGCCATACCAAGCTCCATTATCTCTTGGCTCTCTGTTTGAGATGGATGGTCTGCCAGAAAATTGGCTAAGACTTGCCCTTTTACTGCCCTTTGAGGGACATATTCTAGATGAAATTCTGATAAGGCTAGTATCCACTTGCCAATTCTTCCCCTCAACATAGGTCTGGATAACATGTACTTAACCAAATCTGTGGTTGCAATTACCAAGACAGTTGTAGGTAAAAGATAATATCTTAATTTCATTGCAGCAAAATACAAAGCAAGACACAGCTTTTCAACAGCTGAATATTTACATTCACAAGAATTTAAAAACCTACTAAGGTAATAAATAGCTTGCTCCTTGCCTTCTTCATTGTCTTGGGCCAAAAAAGCTCCCAATGAATCTTCTGCTGCAGCTATGTACAACTTCAAGGGCTTGTTCCCTTTGGTGGCATCAGCACTGGAGGGTTGGCCAAGTAGGCTTTAATACCTTCGAAAGCACTTTGATGCTCTGCTGTCCACACAAATTCTTCTTCATCTTTCAGCCTTAACAAGGAAGAAAATACTTTAGTTTTCCCTGCAGTGTTAGAAATAAACCTTCGAAGAAAGTTAACCTGCCCCAGGAACCTTTGTAATTCTTTCTTACTTGATGGAGGCCTAGCTTCAATGATGGCTTTAGCTTTATTCTGATCAATCTGTATTCCTTTCTTGTGCACTACATAACCCAAGAAGTTTCCAGATGATACACCAAAAGCACACTTAAGAGGATTAAGTTTCAACTTGAACTTCCTCATTCTTTCGAAAGCTGCTTCTAAATGAAACAAATGCTCCTCCATGGACTGGGATTTCACTACAATGTCATCAATGTAGCATTCTAGATACCCTCCAATGAGATCATGAAAGATAGTGTTCATAGCCCTCTGATATGTAGCTCCAGCATTCTTCAGACCAAATGGCATTTTAACCCATTCGAAGGTGCCAATATTTCCAGGACATCTGAATGCTGTCTTGTGGATATCTTCCTCTGCAATGCATATTTGGTTATAACCAGAGTGGCCATCCATCATCGATAAAACTTGATGTCCTGCTGAACTGTCTACCAGCAGATCCACTATAGGCATAGGGTACTCATCTTTAGGAGTTGCTAGGTTTAAGTTTCTGAAATCGATGCATACCCTCATTTTGCCATTCTTCTTAACTACAGGCACAATATTAGATAGCCATTCAACATACCTGGCTGTCCTAATAAAGTCTGCCTTGAGTAGTCTAAGAATTTCTTCCTTGACCTTCTGAATTACTTCTGGACTCATCCTTCTTGGTTTCTGCTTGTATGGCTTGAAATTGGGCTTCATAGGGAGCCTATGTTCCACCAAAGATCTATCCAATCCTGGTAGTTCATTATAAGACCATGCAAAGCAATCTTTGTATTTCTTTAAAACAACCAATAACTGGTCTCTGTCCAGAACATTCAAGCAAGTACTTATATAGGTGGGCTGCTGCACAGAACCCTCCCCTAAATTCACCTCTTCTAAGGGGTCTTGCGTCTGAGGACTTATCGAAGCTTCTTCTCTGGTTTCTTCAACCTTCGAAGCAAGCTGTTCGCCTTGTTTTGCTCCTAGGTTCTTTAATTCGACATCTCTGCCCTCTTCCTCATAGACAAAATCTGTCCATAAGGCGTCTTCTTCCTGTATCTCCTGGACTTTTGTTTCAATGTCCAATGCACAGTATTTCTCAAGGGTCAAACTTCTGACCTGTTGCTGTTCTTGTTTACAGCCAATTATCATGGCCTCTCTCTCTTGCTTCTGTACTTTCTGGACTATTGCTTTTACGTCCAATGATGAGAATTTAATCAAAGCCAAGGACTTGGCTTCTCGTTCTTCACTTTTTTGCCTATAACCAGGCATCATTGTCATCTTTCACGACAACCTCTTCATCAGCACTTTCTTGGACTAAGTGCTTCAGGTGTGTTACTTCCTCATCAGCCGTCACTTCGGCTGAGCCATCAGCTTTCCTCAGTATACTGAGTGGTGTCACTCCCTCAATATACAATTTGGCCTCTGCAAAGTCTGCACAGGCTATGAAGGGTTGAGGATCTGCATCAATCTCCTCTGTCTCTCCATTGCCCAGGGCCATCATGATCTTCTGATGCAAAGAGGAAGGCACACATTTGTTGGTGTGGATCCAATCTCTCCCAAGTAAGGCATTATATTTAGCATTGCTGTCGATGACGAAGAAAGCTGTCATACAATCCCTGGTCCCCACACTCAAATTAATAGGCAGAATCCCTTGAGCCATCTGCTTATCTCCAGCAAAGCCAGCAATGGTTGTGCTGGTTGGGATCAACCTGGGATTCTTCTTCCCTAGTTTCTTCAAAGAAGATTTCGGTAATAAGTTTACCGCTGCCCCATTGTCTATTAGGACTCGGTTTAGCTGTATCCCATCAAAGAAAGCCTTGATGTACAAAGGCTTGACATGTTGGGTCATGGAATTTGAGGGGTATTCAAAAGGATATGAGAGGTTGATGCTCACCTCTTCCTCGCTTTCACACTCAGTTTCCATTGGAGTAGCCATTTCAGGAGCATCCTGTACCATACTCACTTGTGACTCCTCGCTAGAGACAGGAATTGGATCCATGTCTTGGTCACCCTGATCCTCATTTTCAGCCTGGAATTCATGAGGTAGTATGTGTACCATGTTGACTGATACAGGGGGAAATGAGCCAAACTGGATGGCTGGCTGTACCTTCTTTCCCTCTTGGCTACCTTGCTCAGTGTCTTCAGCAGCATCCTCCATGCTGCATTCTGGTATTTCATTGATAACTGATCCCTTCGAAGGATCCTTCTCAACTGGTTCTTCAGTCAAAAATGTTTGTTCAGCCATGAAGGCTTCGAACATTTCTTCTTCTGCTATTTCCTTCTCTTGGCTCATGCCAATCTCTTCTTCCGTTTCACTATCACTTTCCATCAGAGCCTTCTC
Organism: Camellia japonica; assembly: GCA_030407325.1. Lineage (NCBI taxonomy): Eukaryota > Viridiplantae > Streptophyta > Magnoliopsida > Ericales > Theaceae > Camellia > Camellia japonica. The sequence goes on along the minus strand of JAPPVO010000032.1, from coordinate 149,460,448 downwards.
CAGCCCTGCCAAACTAGACTTCTCCCTGGCCTTTAATTCAGAATGAACTTGGGCCAATTGTTCTCTGCTACAAACCACTTTACTTTGTAGAGTCGGTTTTGGAGCATGGTCTGACTTCGAAGTTTTCTTTTCTTCTGTCTTGTCCTGTGAAGAACTCTCTCCACCTTCTTTCAGATCTTGCTGGTACTGGGTGTACCTACGCTGAATCTTCCTCCTTTGTGATCTGGAAATAACTGGAACCATATTTGGTTCCTTTGTCTTTGGGTGTTTCAGCAATACCCAGTTGTTCGGAGCCACCAAAGGAGGTTTGACCATCCTTCCTGTGATTCCAACTTCTCTCCTGGCAGACAATTCCCTAGGTTTGTTTTGCATTACAAACCAATCTGGAACTCCAGGCACCCAAGAGCTTACTGATTCAGATGTCGAATCACCCTTTTCCACCTTCGAAGCCATCTTCGAAACTGGCCGTGGAGGTAAGTGCTTGGTTCTGATCGCATGCTTGAGCTTGATTCTGGCCTTTGATGGAGGTGGCCATTTTCTGTTCTGTGTGAGGTTGGTCTGGGGGGCCAATCTCTGGCTTTAGTCCCATAACCTGAACTCCTCTCCAATCTTCTTTCGGAATGGCTACTCTCCATTCTGTAGTAGTTAGGTGGCCTAGATTCATGCAAGGGCCTCTTGCCTTTATCACGCATTCTGTCTACTGCAGGCTCAACCACTAAAGGTCGCTGCCTATCACTAGCCGGATACGGCCTTTTGTTGTAAGCATTGGTTGACTTAGGGCGTCTCTGAACATCCCTATAGTATTGCTTCCCATCAATTGGAAGCCCCTTCAACCATTTGTAGCTTAGTCTGCATCTGGGACACATCCTCTGCATTACAGCTGCTTCCAAGGAATCGTCATCCAGTACTTCTTCATCAGAGTGTTCCTTCTGATGTGAGAAACCTTGTCCAACAACTGGCGGGTTTCTAGTCTCCTTCTTGGCAGCTGTCTGGTTGGCAATATGCATTTGCACATTGACCTCTCCCAATTCCTGCAGAGATAGATTCTGAAAGTTTGGTACAACCACATTAGCCGCGCTTTCTCCAACTTCTGGAAACGGGTTACTGTCAATTCCCATGGCTTTCTCTGTTTTGGCTGGGAACTTCAGACTTCCTTTCCGGATTTGCTCTTGGATCCTGTCTCGAAAAACAATGCAGTTTTTAGTCGAGTGAGACCAAGAATTATGCCATTTACAGTATGCTTTTCCTTTAAGTTCATCAAGAGACGGCAGTTTTACCCCTTTTGGTAACTTAAGGAAATTGGCTGCAAGCAAATGATCAAAAATGTCATCTGCTTTTGTTAAATCGAAAGAATACTTTCTGTGAAAGTCTTTCTTTTTAAACTGCTGGTCGATGGTTGTATCCTTATGAATTAATGCTTCACAGATTACGGGTTCTTTGCCCACAATCTCTGCTGCATCGATTTCATAATTGGGATCTCTATAATATGTCTTATACGAAGCATTGTTTCGATCTTGTTCTTCTTCTAGTAATGCTTCATATCGAGACACCTTATAGGTTAGTTCGACCAAATCCCTGAATTCAGTTGAATCAAACTTCTTTCGAAGCCTGAACTCTAAACCGTTTTGAGCCAATCTTACAAATTCTGGCTCTGGAAGGATGACTCTACATTTATTTCGAGCCCTTTTAAATCTGGCAATGAACTGAGTAGCCTTTTCTTCAGGCCTTTGACTCAATCTTGCCAAGTCTGCCATGGACACCTCTGGCTCCGATTGGAAGAATTGGGCATGAAATGCCTCTTCCATTTGTTGCCAATTTTGAATGGAGCCAGGTGTAAGGTTGATATACCATACAAATGCTCCCCCAGTTAAAGAGTTTGGAAATAATCTCAGTTTTATGTAGTCATGATTAGTGAATTCACCACATTGAGCAGCGAATCTGGCAATATGCTCTACTGTCGATTGATTTCCAGTTCCATAGAATAGGGTAAAGTCTGGTATTCTGAATCCTCTTGGGTATTCATGTACCCTATCTACCCACTCTGGGTATGGTTTTCTGTATACAGGAGTCTGGACCCCCCGAGCCATCGGTCCACACATCTCCCTAACAATATCAGCAATTTGGTCCCTAGGGACCATATTTTGGGCTTGCTGAACCACTACTGGAGGGACAAACACAGGGTTTGGTGGACAAACTTGTGCCTGTGGTCCTCTTGGTCCAAAAAGTGGTATATTTGGGACTGGTTGCCCCTGTGGTGCAGGTTGCTGTTGAGGGTATGGGTAACCCCTTTGAGCCTGTCCTGCGAAAGGACCTGTGAAAGGTGCTGGAACAGGTATTGTGTCCCTTCCATTTGTGGGAAAACCTTCCAACCCCCCGGGTATAAATTCGAATAAGGGGTTATTATACCCCCTAGTGCCAGGTATGGCTTCGAACATGGGATTTGCCACCATTCTTATGCCATTTTCTTGTACTTGGCCAGATCCACCACTTGTGTGGCTTCACTGTTGAGTACTGAGGCATTTTGGCCTACTACAGGCCTTGAAATGGGTTCATACCAAGACTGAGGCGATGGTCTTTCATAGTTCTGAGTACTAGTCTGACCATTAAATTGTCCATTAACTTGCATAGGCTGTTTTTCTCTAGCCAATCTTTGCTGAGGGACATTTAAAATTTCCTCTGTGTGTCTTGTATTTGTTGGTTGGTGATTATTCATTCGATCCAAAAAGGATGTTGCCCACCTTTCCATCGTGTTCATTAATTGTTGTCCCATAGCATCTACCAAGCCATCCCATGGGTTTGTTGGCTGGGTAGATGGAACGGTGGATGGTCCAATTCCTTGGTTTCGTCCAATATTATGAACATATGGTTCTTGTCCAGAAGTACTGGTCTGTTCGACCAAAGGTTCTGATAGCATAGGAGTCTCCACAGGATGTGTTACCACATTCTCCTCTGGATTAGGTATCTCTACCTCTCCTTCTACGCCTTCTTCCAGGCGTTCATTTTCTCCTTGTCGTCTTCGTCTAGCCATTTTAACAAGTCCCACTGGGCGTGCCAAAAATATATGTTGGCTTTTTGGCTTTTCGAAGGGTAATTTTGTAAATGCGAGCGTGCCAGCAAGGATCAATCAGTCCTTACAGAAATTATAATTGCCAACCAATTATCAGACGATTGTGTTTTAGTTCTTTCAGCCTCAATGAAGAGGACTTTTACTGGTGGCTTGACTTAGGAGAATTTAAGAGAAATAACAGTTAATATGAAGAACAATCGAAGTATTTCATTAAAATGAACACTTACAATAGTTCAAACTCAGCCTCGAAGAGGTTTACAGCAACAGTCTACTTGAATCTACTTGAAACTACTCCTATGAATCGAAGTGCAGTGCTGGTATTAAAGTGCAGGTATTTAAAGAACAAGAAATGTAAAACTGGAAAGGAAAATATGAAGTAAAGACTGGTTTGTATGATCTGAGTCTGGGGGTTTTTTCTGAGGGCTTCCCTGCTATTTATACTTGTCAAAGATGACCTTCGAACTGCACTTCAGACTGTCGAACTGCTCCTCCATGATCGCTGATCATGCTGCCTTAGAAGTAGTCCCACTACGCCATCTCTTGCAGTTGAGCTTCCCTCCTGTATTTGAATTTGAATATGAGTAACCGTTGAAGCCACGTCACTTTGTATCTCTTTATGGATCTAGTGCTACTCAGATCACGTAAGAACCAATGTTCATTGCCACGTGTTCGATCAGGATCGAGAACTTGAATTTTCTTCCCATAATACCCTTAATCTGCCATGTGTCGAACTATGATTTGGCTTTACAAAATATGTAGCCAACAGTAACGTAACGTGTCACGTTACGTTTCGCAAACTTAATGAGTTTTTATTTTTTTAAATTGAATGTGAAAATGTTGCTGGTTTATGTTGATGTCACGTTACGTTTCATATAAATATGATCTATGGCAACATTCAATTTCCTATAGGAAATTGAATGTTGCCATAGATCATAGATGTCACATTACGTTTATGTAGGTATCACGTTACGTTACGTTTATGTAGATATGATCTATGGTAACATACAATTTTCTATATAGAAAATTGCATGTTACCATAGATCATAAGTGTCACGTTACGTTTATGTAGGTGTTACGTTACGTTACGTTTATGTAGGTGTCACGTTACGTTACGTTTATATAGATATGATTTATGGTAACATTTAATTTCCTATATATGGTTTTACTATTATTTATGATATTAACAACTAATATTGAGGGTAAATGTGTCAACAAACTTTCCACAGGACTTATGGGAACATAAGCTTTTTAGTAGGACCATATGTAGCATAAGTCTCCCTAATAGGACTTATAAATAATTTTTCCTAAAAAAATTGGTGCCTTTGACAAATTTTTAAAAAATTACTTTTTTGTTATTGAGGAAAATTCAAGTAAGCTTAATTTAATTTAATTTTCCATCTGTTATTTCTATTCTTTTGTTTTTTTTTTTTAATTTTTTCAGATTCTTCTTGAATAAAAGGACCTCAAAAATAGGGAAAAAATTAATATGGATTTATTTATTTTAATTGAAGGAAAGAAAAATTAGGAAAAATGGTAATGTTTTAAACAATTGCCAAATAAGGTGGATGCTCATATTTCCTATTTCTGTTATAAAAATATATTTTATAATTCAAAAATAAATAAATAATTGGGCCAAGTACCTCATGAATTGGACAAAAAAATTAAAACAAATCTCTAAAGACTGGGCTTGAGCCAAGAATTATTGGTATAAAAATCGATTCAAACTCAGTTTTTAGGTGTTTAATCTAATACCACAACCTCCCAAACTAGCTCATGCTCATCACAATTTGAGAAACTATAATATAATTTAGACATAAAATTTAAATTTATTATGATTAAATGTTTATACTGATGAGCCAATGAATTTTTTAGATGAGGTGTAAGGCTAAGGCTAGAATATGACTCATAATTTTGGGTGACTCAATTTAGATTTATATATATATTTTTTGTTTAATTTTATATTTAAACTAATTTTAATTGATTGAATTTTACAAAATAGATATGTTGAGTGAATTTTACAAAATGGATAATGAGGTAATTGGTTACAAAATTTATCAAAAAGAAATATATGTATATTTTATCGTAAACATAATTTTTGCATGGAATTAACATTATATTAAAATATAATAATTATTTTTAAAATTATAAATTTTTAAAATATAATAATTATATTACTAAAAAATTAAATTTCTTAAAAGGAATCAACATTTTAAAATGGACGGAATATATATTTTTTAAAAATTGTTATGCACCCCAAATAATCTATTAAATCTTTTATCAAATCTCTATAAAAAAATTTAATAAATTATTTAAAATCCCCATCTCAACTCATATTTGTAATTTGATGGGGATCCAAGTCACTCAAGTCAAGTGTGTACTTGATGGAGAGAGAGGGAAGCTCCCAAAATGATCCCATCAAACAACAACATCTCGTCTTCCCTCCTTATCAAGCAACCCCTCAAAATTCACGAAAAAAAAAACATAAAACAAAAAAAAAAAAATGGTATTACACAACTTAATTGATATATCAATTAATATTATTTTAAAATTATAATTCCCTTATTATATAAATTATAAATAATTAAATTTTTTAAAATTATATCATACTATTTATTTATAAATTAATTAATATAACAATGGAGGCATATATCATTATTTAAATAAAAAAAATACCAAACCCTCGAAAAAACAAAAACAAAAACCCATTTCTGTCTCACTCTCCCACACCTCGGAGCTTCCAAGACCAACCAACCAGTCCTCTAGACGCAGGCTACCGGACTCTGGCGACTCCTATGACCCAATCCCGGCCTTCCCCCGACTCTGAAGACGATTCCCGCCGACCCCTCTCCCCCTCCGGCGGCGGCGGAGGAACAGGTATGAGACTCATAGTGCCCTTACAAGGGGTAGTTCAAGGTAGGGGTGGCTTAATCTTGGGGTCTCTGATCCCTTGTGCCCTATTCTACTTCCTCCAGTTCTACCTCAAGCGCCACCGCTCTCCTCCCCCTCCTCCTCCTCCTCCGCCGCCGTCGTCACCTTCCTCGTCCAACCTCGCCGAGCTTTCTCGGACTGCGTCGCGGTCTAATTTGTTGAGCCGTGGATCGATAGGGCAGGCCAACATTTCTTCTAGGGCTAGTCCGATTGCGAAGCCTAATGATTCGCCCTATTACATTGGATTGGATAGGGTTTCCGAAGATTCTTACGATTCGTTGAAGAATCCCAACGGTATCATTCAGCTCGGATTATCAGAAAATAGGGTATGTTTTTGTTTTTGTTTTTTTAATTTTCATTGTATTGGTTTTGGATTTGATTTGATTGTTTTTGTGGTTATAGCTATCACTGGATTTGATTGACAAGTGGTTTTCGCAAAATTTCAATGATTCTATACTTGGAGGAGGAGGAGGAAGTGGGAGTTTGGGTATTAGTAGAATTGCGACATACCAACCGTTCGATGGAATGCCGGAACTAAAAGAGGTAAGATGTTTAAATGATTACAATTAATTGAATTTCTGATTTGGGTCTGTGTTTTGATTTGCAACTTTACTTGGTAGGTATGATTATTGAAAATATTGGTGTAGATACAAACTAATCAGTAGCTTTCTGTTTAGTAATATAATGACAAGATTATATTAGTCTGCTGAACTAGTTTATTGTAAGTCTTATTTCAATAGAACATTGACTAGGTACTGTACGAGCTTCCCTCGCCATAAGATCTGTGAAGTGAATGATATGATAAAGTAGCAGGAATAAATTTATATGCCTCCACGCCACTACCCAAATAAAATGTCAACTGTTATTTGGTGAGGGTTGACTGTAAATGTAATCTTTTGAATCTCATTATAGATTGATGAAACATCTGATTATGTTAGTTCATCAAAAACTTAGCTAGAAAATTTATTTCCATAGTCAATTACAATTTTATTTTTCTGGCTACGCTATTGGAGAATCCAACTTAAATATTTGATAAAAAAGGGATAGTTTTAGTAGGTTTTTTTTTTTTTTTATTAATTCCATTGAGATGAATTGTATATGATGTTTTAGTGTCACAATTACTTTTGGGTGATCCACACTTATGTAGCCCTCACAAAGTTTTTCACTTTGTTGTACCTTTTTTGCCAATTTTCTTTCACTAATCAGCAGGGGGAGAAAAAGAAAGAGCCAACTTCTCTTTGCTGTTGTAGCCTTAATGAAGTTCGCTGCTCACCTACACAAACATGCGCATGCACGCACACACAGGGAAAGATGAAAAGAGTGTTTTTTCAGGCAACATTGGTTTGAACTTCGTTGGATGTCATTTTCTGTTGTCTCAGTGTTTTGTGAGATTATCCAACAATCTGGGCTGATTATCTGGGATTTTGGGGACAAGCTAAAAAACAAAGACATAGAAGAGCTGTAGTTAAATGAAAAATAGATAAATTGTCTTAACATGAAAAATATTAAAGTTTCAACATGATTATCATTTGAGAAATGCTATTTAGCACTGAATGTATTTCATCAATTTATATTACTGACTACTTGTATCAATGCAACAAATGCCACGTGTGTATGTGGGACCCATCATATTTAAAGGGGTAAATTATATTGACATCTCCTAAAGTTTGAAAAAAATACAATAAGCTTCACTGTTTTGACATAATGACACTGACCTCCCTTTTAGTAAATGTTAAATGGACCGAAACTAATGCAAATGGTGCAAAAACCCAAAAATAATCGAAGTAAAGTATACATTTTCATATAGAAGAGATGACAATATTGTTTTTTCATCCATATAACTAACAAATTATTAATTTACTCAATTTAAAAAATATTGGGACCCGCCATGCCACATTAGAAACCACATAGGAGGTGAATAGTTTCTGTGAAATAATCTAGTGATGTATAAGCTGGCTCAGCAACCCTCTTATTATTTATGTTGATAAATGATATTCATGAATTGTTGTAATCCCCATGAGAGGGAGTAGATAATATAGTTATCATTGGTGGACAAGGAGCTTAGTTTTCTTGTCATTAATTCACTTGAAATATATAAAGCTAATGGCTTGTGGACTTTGTTAGCGTCTTTGGTTGCCTTTATGTGTTTCTTCTAAGATAGTAATCATAAGTTCACCTTCTTCTGCTTCATGCACATGCATGGGAGCTTTTAGACTTGAAGAGTCATTAATTAATACTAATAGTAACCTATCCATTTGTATAAACTTTGGGAGCAACCAAATTGAGGCTTATCTTTCCGTCTCGAGCAAAAAGGTATTTGACTTATTCACTTTTTTCCTGCTGCGTTTTTTGTTCTTTGATTTTTTTGGGTTTTAAATTTGTTGTTTGCGGGTGGGGGATCCAACTTTGTGTGGAAGAAAGAGTGGAGGTCACCATACATTTGTGACACCTATCGATTAACTTCAGAGTTAACAATGTGGAATCTTGTTAAGTATGGGAACACTCGTTTCAAAAAGAGAACAATCCTTTGTGTTTAATGCATCAGAGGATCGTTTGGGTTTGTTTCATTACTTGAAAAGGAAAAGCTAGTTGTCAACTTTTGTCTCTGATTGTTATGTATGTGTATGTTCAGGGTAGCAGTGTGCAAGAAATAGTTGTACTTCCTAAAGATTCCTTTCATTTGCATTGCATTCCTTTTCTAGTTTAACTTCTTCTAAAAAGAAAAGAAAAAACTTGAAGCCTATGAATTTTTATTAGTTTATCACTGTTTTAATCACATAAAATAATCAGCCAAGCATGTTGTGGAATTGCACTTTGTTTACAACTTTTAGTCAATTTTGCAGGCTGTGGCAGGTTTCATGTCCCAGGTAATGGGAGGAGCAGTATCTTTTAACTCATCGCAACTAGTATTAACATCTGGTGCGACTCCTGCAATCGAGATACTCTGCTTTTGTTTGGCAGACCAGGGGAATGCATTTCTCATTCCCACACCATACTACCCAGGGTAATATTAATCTTCTGATTTTAAAATGATCTATTTTGCTCATCTATAAACATCAATTGATAAACAATTTTTCATCGTATTATTTCATTGTAAGATAATTTTTGTGAAATTTAATCAGAAAATCTATCTGCAGTTTTGATAGGGATATAAAGTGGCGAACAGGAGTAGAGCTAATACCTGTTCACTGTCGTAGCTCCGACAATTTCATTTTAAGTATCACGGCTCTTGAACAAGCATTCAATCAAGCGAGAAAAAGGGGACAAAAAGTTCGTGGAATTATCTTCTCAAATCCTTCTAACCCTGTTGGCAATCTGCTGACTCGGGAAACACTCTACAACCTCTTAGACTTTGCCAGAGATAAGAACATCCATATCATTTCTGATGAAATTTTTGCAGGGTCCACCTATGGAAGCGAAGACTTTGTAAGCATGGCAGAAATTCTTGACTCTGAAGATTTTGACAAGAACCGGGTTCATATAATATATGGGCTATCCAAAGATTTTTCCCTTCCAGGATTTAGAGTTGGGGTTATCTATTCCCAAAATGATAATGTTTTGACAGCTTCCAAAAGGTTGGCCAGATTTTCTTCAATTTCAGCTCCAACCCAACGGCTACTAATTTCGATGCTGTCAGATATGCAATTCACGCAGGAATACATTGATATCAATAGAAAGAGGATACGATCATTGTATGATTTGTTTGTGGCAGGTTTGAATCAATTAGGGATTGAGTGTGCAAATAGCAGTGGGGGTTTATACTGCTGGGCTAATATGAGCAAATTAATTCGACCTTACAATGAGAAAGGGGAGATTGAATTATGGGATAAGCTCTTAAGCATAGCGAAGATCAATGTAACTCCTGGATCAGCTTGCCACTGCATTGAACCAGGGTGGTTCAGGTGTTGTTTCACTACATTATCGGAAAATGATATTCCCATAGTTATGGAACGAATTAGTAAGGTCGTAGAAATTTGTACACATACTTGAAGTGCCTTGAACTTGTGGAGTTTAAGATATGATGACATTGCTCTATGAGAAATCACGATTAGAGTGTTTGATTGAAGTAGATGTGCCAGCATTACTATGTCGGAGCCCTTGCAGATTTTGAAATTTGTTCATGGTGGTCATTGAAATTCGTTCGTTCATTACAGAACTTCTAAATAAAATAGTTACATTCTCATGTCTCGGCATTGAAAAGTGACAATCTACAAAGTGATGGTTGATGGAGAGAGAGATAATTGTAGGGTGATTTTGAACAAAGGCAGGAAGATCTCAGTTTCCTACATCAGTTTCAGTTGTATGTGCCTCTTCCACTTTCTCTGCAATCTTCTAGTCCCATTGTTAGTTCCAAAGATGCAGCACCGAACTGCATTCTTCATAAACTCCTGCCGTGGTTACAATCAGATAAGCATGTTAGTACTCTCAAATACCATATGCATAACAGGTGTTTGTGCATATGATTGTTATTTCATGTCACTAGGATGTAAAAACGGAATCAATGGATGACAGATTTTTGATCTTTTGCTTTTTATGACATCTTGCTTCTGTTTATATTGTGCCCTCTGGTTTTATCATTATGGAAGCCATTTCTGTGCAGGTTTTAATCAAAACATTACCATTGGGAGGTTCTGTCTCAGAGTTTGAACAGCTTTCCTTCGGTAACTTCTTCGACTAATCATTATTACCTCTCCTAGTGTTGCTGGCCTTGCTGTGACACTCAAATTGCTTTCTTGTTCAAAATCTGTACTTCGTACTTCCATTGGAGTATTAGAAGAGTTCTTTTCTAGGCAGCCAAGCTTTTCAATTAAGCTTGAATCGGGTGACAAAGATGCCCCAACTGGGCTGCTTGTTCCTGTTGTATAGCTGCTCATGCTGCTTTCAGATTCAGAAGCTGGTGAATAAGGGGTTTGCTCCTGGTGAACAGCATCAGAAGCAGCCGCAGTTGATAAAAGATGATTGGCTAGCGGAGATGGAGCTCTGAGCAAAAGTATTCATCGGTTACAAAACCGAATGCTTCAGGACCTGGTTCCAAAATCTCCTCACTAGGAACACCATCACCACAACTACCATGCTCATCATCATCATTTTCTAGAGAGGCAATGAGCTTTTGTGGTGGGAGTTGAATTCTGCTTCTTGTGGTGTCTGGGGGAATCAGGGAAATGGTTTTCCAGGCTTTTCCTTCCATTTGAAGGGAACCAAGGCAACAAGCTTGACTGGAGGTGGTGGTGGTGCAGCTGTATGAACTGTTGGGGTGGTGGGTTTTCAGTCTTTTTTAGGTGTTCCTGGATTTTCTTCCCAAATGAATGGAACAGAAACTGGTTATCTGATTTGCTTTCGGTTTCGATGTGCCGCTGAGAGCGAGTTCTCAACCATTGTGAGTTAAAATTTAGAAGTCCATAGCCATATTCTAACATGCATTGTACATATATATATATATATACTAGCCATATATATGGATTAGAAACATTTTCTACTAAACCCCCTACATCCTAACTGCTGCACCATATTTATGTCTTTCTGAGTAGCTTCACATGCTCTCTCAATCCAACCCAGGCCCTTATTTGTATGAACACTGTTAAACAATATAACATGTGTGACCCAGTGACTGACGGTTGGATATAAAAGCTGCATTTTCGGATATAATTTTTAATGGTCTCGTGTTCCTAATTTCACTGGCCATAAAACCCTTATGCTGTGTGTGGTTAATGGATTTAGGTATGGATTTGAAAAGAGAAAGGAAAAAGATAAGTAAAATGTGAATAAAATATAATTATATTTTATTTATATTTCATATATTTTTTTCTCTTTCTCTTTTCAAATCTCTATTCAAATTTTTGAACCAAACATAGTCTTAGATTCAATCAATAAATGTAATTTGCGATTTATTGCATATAGTTGGAGTATATTCATACTAGTGAATTTAACCTATTATGTGATTGATGAATATAAATAAAATTTTTTAAAATCTATATAATAAAGCACAACGGATTTTGAAAATGTGTTAGACATAATTGTCCTACTAGGACATTTCAAGGGTCATGATTTATTTGTATATTCACATGGATGGCTCAGATAACCCCTCAATTTTATATCAATATATATCTACACTTATTCCCTCCCAAATAGTCAGCCTCCTACTTCCCTACGTCTCCCCTCTATTCTATCTTTATCTCTCTCTTCTCACATTCCCGCTTGCCCACGTCTGTCATGCCTTCTATCTTTATCCCTCTCCCTTCTCTGTTCTCATCAGTTTGTTCTTACGACGCTCCTCTTCATCACCACTCGCAATCTGATCATTTATTATTGTAACCAACGCTCCTCTTCATCACAAGGTATTCCTGTCCTCCTCACTCTCTCTGTTGTATTTTTTGAATGATCAAGAACAGCCTCCCTCTCTCTGTTGTATTTTTTGAATGATCAAGAACAGATTGTAGAACAGATTAAATGGGATCAATTCCACTTTAATTAGTTTGTTCTTGCGATCAGATTGCGCCGCTACTCATCATCACCACTCGCAAGGTTCCCTCTCTCCCATCCTTGGTTGTTCCCTTCGCAAGGTAATTTTGGTCTCTCTCTGCTTTAGGGTTTTTCTCTTCTTCGAGTTTTGACAATTTTTTCTGACAGATCGAAATCACCAGATTAAATGGGAACAGATTAATTCCACTTTAATCAGTTTGAATTCTGTTTTCCCTTTTTGTACCAGTTTACAAATGTTCACTTTAATCAGTTTAAATGGGATCAGATTGTAGAAACTGATTAAATCAGAAACTGATTAAATCAGAAACTGATGATCAATCTGCAATCTGATTAAATGAGTTTCTGCAGTTTAATGTGATGATCATCAGTTTCTGCAGATTGATTGATCAATCTGCAGAAACTGATTCGATTTTACTTTAATCCCATTCAAGAACAGATCCATTCTGCAATCTGATTAAATGAGTTTCTGCAGTTTAATGTGATGATCATCAGTTTCTGCAGATTGATTGATCAATCTGCAGAAACTGATTCGATTTTACTTTAATCCCATTCAAGAACAGATCCATTCAATAACAGATTGTATCTTTAATCAGTTTCTGAATCAGTTTCTAGAGCATTCATGTTAATCTACGAATCATGTATATATATAAAGAAGAAGGCAGAATAGGAGTGAGCATTCATGTATATATATATATATATAAATAGCTAAATTTGTTTTTTATTGATTCTTAAATGGGTTAATCAAATACAATAGGAGTGAGCATTCAGTTTCTAAAATGGGTTTCACTTGATATATATATATACATGAATGCTCACTTCAGAAATTGATTCGTAGATTAACATGAATGCTCTAGAAACTGATTCACTCCTATTCAGAAATAGCATTCATGAACAAATTGTATTTGATTTTTATTTTTTATTTTTTTGACTTTTGTGAAAAAAATATAATAATTATAATTTGAACGTGACATTTTGTCTTATTGATTTATATAGCCAATTTTATCTTTTATGTTTTTTTAGTCAAAAGCTAAAACCAAACATAGCTTCATTTTTCTGTCTTTCTTTATTTCTTTCTTTTACACAAACTAGAACAGAAAAATAATGATTATAAAAATAAAAATAAAAGTAAAAGAAAGAATTACATTTTTATGAGTCAGAATTTTTTTTTACACAAATATAAAAAGATACCCCACAACATTTTACTTACACCTCATCACATAATCACTTCCACTTTATATATTTTTGTAATTTGTTTTCTTATTTCCACTGTACTGTAATTCTCCCAAAAAATTACGTGCATGCTTAGTTGGGTCTTTTCCTTTTCCTTTCTCCAAGAAAAATCCTTTGCTTTTTATTGTCTCCCTTTTGGTTGGTTTGCTTCACAGGAGAAATTATGCAACAAGACTTATAAAAAAGATATTTTTTAAAAGAAGGTACAACAAATAACTAGACAAGGGTAAGATTAGCATTACATTAGAGACGCACGAGTGGGGAACTCATGAAACAAATGTAATATTGACACGTAAAATGATAAGCATATAGCATTATAGTTTTATACTTAAGCATCACATTTGACAATGAACAAATTTCCTAGGATGTCTGGCAAATAACAAATTCCTCCCCATTGTTTTTTTTTTTTTTTTGGAATTAACTTTTAACCATAAATAATAATAATAATGTATAATGAATGAATATATAACCCAAGGGGTTGTGGCATTGTGGTAAGGCCTTGGGGTTTAAGCTCCAAGGTCACAAGTTCAATTCCCTCATTGGGCCAATCTCCTAGGCGAAGCACTGTTGGTTAGGAGGTTGGACCTCAAGTTGTCTAGTCAGCACTTGGTGTGGGTTCAATACTCCCCCGCTGTGCGAGTCCTGACTTAAGCAGAGTTTGTCTTGGGAGGTCGGGGCAAATTCTCAGGTTATAGTCTCCTCGCTCGGAACGGCTAACAGGACACCTTGGTGATCTCTGCAAGGAGGTCGGGGCAAATTCCCAGGTTATAGTCTCCTTGCTCGGAACGGCTAACAGAACACCTTGGTGATCTCTGCAAGGGGCGCTGCCTTGGACCTGCGGGAGGGTAGGGAGGATTTTCCTGTAACAAAAAAAAAAAAAAAAAATGAATGAATATACAGAGTTACAAACACAAAATACAAAAGGAATTCAAGTTTAATACAAACATTTGCGGAATTGACATCATGGCCAATTCCAACAGGGCTACAAGCTAGAAATTTGATCAGAACTCACATCTAACCCAATGGTAGAGTTCCTGAGATGGACTGCAAATGACTCTGCCAACTCAGCAGCATCTTGAACCCTAAGCCGAGTCCCCTGTTGTCTACCGACTACTGCATGACTCTGCCAACTCAGCAGCATCTTGAACCCTAAGCCGAGTCCCCTGTTGTCTACCGACTACTGCTGCAACCTTAGCTGCTACCGTACCCATACCTTTCAAATCTGACACACCTCGTAATATACCATACAAAATTCCTGATGCATAGGCATTACCAGCTCCACAAGTGTCCACTGGCACACATGGTGAAGGAGGGATATACACAGCTTCCCCTTTTACTCCAATGTAAGACCCTTTCGGCCCATCTATAACTGAAACCAAGGGAACAAAATGGCTCAGGTACCTTGTGGCAGAAGCGGGGCTTTCCTTTGAGGAGAAATGACAGAATGCTCTTACTTCATCACTGTTTGCAAACACAACATCTGCATAGTTCCCCATAATTTCCCTAAATGTAAATGTTCAAATGGTTAATGACGTAAAAACAAGGGACCCCACTTCCTATTCATTTAACAGAGACCCTGGTATAAATTGATATCAAACCAAAATTAGATACGTACTATATGACCATGTCAAAAAATTTGAAAATAACCTTTTTAACAGCCAAATTTGTTGATAAGGGAAACAGTCTGGAGCATTTAAGAGTTGTAGGACTGACTGACCAATACTCTCTTCTGTGTCTCGGTCTCAGTTTGACTTACAGTAAAGAAAATTGCCTGAAAATGCAGTTCAAACCATGATTCGTAGAGTTCTTGCTTCACTTCTGCTCTCCAGGTAAATAGCTAAATTTCTGCAGTTGCTTCACTTCTGCTCTCCAGGTAAGATCCAACATAATTGTTCTTGCGATCTTCAATTGTTCTCTGTCAATTTTCTTCGAGTTTTGACAATTTTCCTTCAAATTGAATTCTAACAGATCGAAATCACACTCTGCTACTCCTTGGCATCAGCGGTATTCTTAAAGATATACTATCAGGTTCAGGCCTTGCTTCTAGAATTTCTGTATCACCTGCCTTAAACAAACCACCAGAGCAGGTAGTCACTGCATTCTGCCTTCTTCTTTTTCTTTCTGAATCTGGGATTATCTGCATCACTTTAATTTTACCCAATAGATGCACCTTTTTGTAATTTTATCGGTGGTGCATATATTTGTTTTAAATGGTTGGCAGTCGTTATAGCACTAAGAACACAAAGAAAATACCACAAAAGGAAGCACAACTTCTGTATTCATGTTAATCTTTTGTGAAGAAAAAAAAACCCAATGTAAATAGCTAAATTTCTGCAGTTGCTTCACTTCTGCTCTCCAGGTAAGATCCAACATAATTGTTCTTGTGATCTTCAATTGTTCTCTGTCAATTTTCTTCGAGTTTTGACAATTTTCCTTCAAATTGAATTCTGACAGATCGAAAGCACACTCTGCTACTCCTTGGCATCAACGGTATTCTTAAAGATATACTATCAGGTTCAGGCCTTGCTTCTAGCATTTCTGTATCACCTGCCTTAAACAAACCACCAGAGCAGGTAGTCACTGCATTCTGCCTTCTTCTTTTTCTTTCTGAATCTGGGATTATCTGCATCACTTTAATTTTACCCAATAGATGCACCTTTTTGTAATTTTATCGGTGGTGCATATATTTGTTTTAAATGGTTGGCAGTCATTATAGCACTAAGAACACAAAGAAAATACCACAAAAGGAAGCACAACTTCTGTATTCATGTTAATCTTTTGTGAAGAAAAAAAAACCCAATGTAAATAGCTAAATTTCTGCAGTTGCTTCACTTCTGCTCTCTAGGTAAGATCCAACATAATTGTTCTTGCGATCTTCAATTGTTCTCTATCAATTTTCTTCGAGTTTTGACAATTTTCCTTCAAATTGAATTTTGACAGATCGAAAGCACACTCTGCTACTCCTTGGCATCAGCGGTATTCTTAAAGATATACTATCAGGTTTAGGCCTTGCTTCTAGCATTTCTGTATCACCTGCCTTAAACAAACCACCAGAGCAGGTAGTCACTGCATTCTGCCTTCTTCTTTTTCTTTCTGAATCTGGGATTATCTGCATCACTTTAATTTTACCCAATAGATGCACCTTTTTGTAATTTTATCGGTGGTGCATATATTTGTTTTAAATGGTTGGCAGTCATTATAGCACTAAGAACACAAAGAAAATACCACAAAAGGAAGCACAACTTCTGTATTCATGTTAATCTTTTGTGAAGAAAAAAAAACCCAATGTAAATAGCTAAATTTCTGCAGTTGCTTTTCTCTGCTCCCAAAGAATTTTCATATTTTGATTGGAAAAAATATGAATGATATTTGGTGATTGGTGAAGTAGGCTCAGAAATTTTGTCTTCCGGAATTGACACATATAGAGATGGGCTGAATTTTAAAAAATAATTCAATTACTTTTAGCTAATTGCAGTGAAGTATTTTATTTATTTATTTATTTATTTAAAAAGAAAGATAATAAGGTCAATTTATCCATTACACATATATAATTGCAATGAAGTATCTATATAATAAGGGATATTAGTGATTTTTCAAGAATAAGTGATGTCAATTGACCGATACTAATGTATGTGGCATAGTGGCATGATCTATGGTTCAATGCAACTGATAAAGTAATGGGTAAAAATAGACAAAATATTTTTTATTTTTTAAAGCAACTTGATGCTTTAGACAAAAAAGTATCAAACTGCTTCTTAATATAAAAATGTCTAATATCACATTATTTTGCACATATCTATCCTATCAATTTATACTATTATTCATGAATTTCCTTCTCTCTTTTTACCAAGTAGCCTTCTCTTCTTATGTCAAGTGTTAATTTCTACTAAAACTATTTACTTGACTTACTAAAAAATACTCTCATGACTAAAACAACATAAAAAATATATTATGAATTCAAAATTAAAATTTATATTTTAATTACACCTATCGGGGTAGACTCATGTCCTATATAGACTAGCGTATGCCCGTGCCTGAAGATACGGTATAAATAATATTAGTACATATATTTTACAAAAATCAATTAACATAAATTATTAATATTGGTATCACATCCTTTACACGGTATAATTGTTTTAGAGGGGTAATTTTATTTAGCCTTTCTGCACATCCATTTTCGGGATAAAAAAATAATTGTTTTACAGAGGGGTAATTTTATTCTTTATATATTACAAAAAAATAAGATAAATTCAAATTCATATGAATTATTAGAACAATAATAATTGAAAAACAATAAAAATAAAAAACTTAACAACGTCCAAACTTTCCATGTCAAAACAACCTCCTTAGTAACATTGTTGTTAATGAGCACAAGCACATTCAGCACACAACTACTAAAAACAAGTAGCTAAAAGAGGAATATTACCGAGTCAAGAAACAGAGGCTGATCGCCTTCCAAGAAGATTTGGTTTCCATGGATTTGTAACCTTTTTTTCCTTTATATATTGTTTCTATTGGTAAGACATATTGCTGATGTGAGATTCCTTTAAACATTTTTTTTTTTTTTGGTGGCATATATTTATGTTTGGACTTTCTAAATGATAATGATAAATTTAAATTTAATTTCAACACTATAAAATTGAAGTCAGTTGGGGAAGAGAAGAGTTCAAATTTGGACAATTGTTGTGTTCCCATTTTAGTACTCTTCATGTTGCTAGGGTTGATTTTAATTTTATCATTTTAACGTGATTGTTAAAATACATCATCGAACAACCATAATTATATAACCAAACATTTCAGGTTGAAGTACAATAGTTATGGACAATATCACTATTTTCGGTCAAGTAAGTGTTCTTTTATTTTTCTTTTATTATTTTTTTTTTCTCCCTCCATAGAAATTTAAATACCTCTCTTATAATGTAAGACCTATTTATTTATTTATTTTAAACTTATTATATCTAATTTTCTTCTAATAAATGTTTTTTCCCTCATACTTTATAGGTGGATGAAGACTTACGCCGAACGGTAATATCAAGAAAGAAATGATTTTTTTTTTCTTATTTATGTGTACAAAATTTTATTTATCACTCTAAAGTTTTTGTATATATAGATTCAATTTCTTTAAGAAAGAAATGTTAATGTTGTTGTCCGCGATGAGCGTGACCTTAATACTATTCGCATTCGTGAGGTAAGCCTACAAGTAACTTATATTCGCATGCATTTTCTTATCATTTAAAAAATATATTTGAATTATATATTCTACTTATTTTTTATGGGGAAAGGAAAAGGAAAAACGCAAAGCAATATCAAATGAGACAGAAAAGGCTATCCCTTCTGGCAAAGGAAAGGAACATGCAAATTCCGTAATATGGTTTCTCAACATTTTTAAAAAGTTTGTTTTTCGAATATTTATTATTATTTTTTTATATAGATTTTTGTTAGAATTGCATAGTATCATATACACTTTTTTTATGTATATTTTTATGAGTTATTGTTTTTAAAATATTTATTCAATTGTTTTGACTGATTGTAAAATATTTTTCTAAATCATGTTAAAGTAAGCATTTGTACAATATGTTAATGCATTTGTCTGAACATTAATTTGAACACATGTTGCAGTTACAACATATCATAATAAACATATAAAGAAGAAAACGAAAAATGAAATGAAGTTTTTAATTATAGAATATAGATTTTTTTTTAATTTTAATTTTACTTATAATATAACGGAAAGCACACGAACAACGAAGAGGGAAGCGGAAACTAGAAAACATTAAACACTAATATTCACATTATACGTACTCAATGATCTAATATTTATCTTTTCAACGTAGGACAAAAAAGATGAGTGCAATTAGCAACATGAGTGTGGTCTCTAAAAAAAAATAATAAAGCCACGCAGAATTATAGGAGGTGTATGGAAGGTTGGTTAATTTAATAAGTTATTTTAATTTTTTGGTTACTTTAGTAGGTTAAAATAATTATGTTTAGATATGATGTATATGAGAAAAAAAATGTAAAATGATTAAATACATTTTTAACTTATTTGTTCTTTTAATATTATTTTAATCAAAAAAAATATTTAAATACATACGACTCAAAAAATGTTTAAGGTGACATTGTTTAAATACATTATAGATATATATAGATTTTTCTCATAAATACACTAAAGTTTATATATGATTCAACTCAAACCACATTTTAAAATTTTAAAAATGTGTTAACATACGACGATTTTAAATTCTATACTTTTTTTAGATGGTGAAATTCTATAAAAAAAAATTCAAATATGAATTAATATTTTAACTTAAACTTTTAGCAATGAATTTGATAAATTATATTTTAACTTAAATGAACCGCCATCGTACGATACCTGCTGAAGTCACGGCCGACAGTGGTGTTGCTGTAGATGGTGGAGGAAGTCTTATGTGTGGAGTTTTATATTGCAGTGAAATTATTATCGTCTTGAATTGATTTATTTTAATTGATTTCTGTAGCAATGAAATTATTATCATTTTGAATTAATTTTTTTGTAAAGGATGTGATACCAATATTAATAATTTATGTTAATTGATTTTTGTAGAATATGTGTACCAATATTATTCACACTGTGCCTTTAGGCACTGGTATACACTAGATGAATAATGTCTTTTTGGCATTTGGTGAAATTCCATGAGTTTTTTTCCTCCCTTTTTAAATTTTATCAATACACACATTGGTTCTTATGTGACTAACAACTCAACCGAGTGAAGAAGAAAAGTTAGTTAAACTTTTGAGAACAAATACATGATTAAAGGGAAGCAAGAGATTGGACAATCTTCATATTTTATGCATCTAATTATATAATATTCTCATTTTAGGCACACAATGATAATGTGTTATCAAAAGCTGCATTGGCTCAACGTGCACGGCGGGAACGTGAAAAAAATCAAAACTCATGTTCTGCATACCAATTAGGACAACGCATGCGACGAGAACGAGAGAGATCAAATGAATGTATTAACCCAAGACAACCTTCTGTAACACCCAATTGGTAAACAACTCAGTTTAATTCTTAAAATATATACTCTTACTATTACCTCTTTATCATACAGATTTTAATTTATTCACAATCCATTTTTGTAGGCCTGCTCTTACAACCCCATCTAGAAATGTTGGTGTGGTCATCCGGGATGAGCATGACCTTAATGTTATTCGTGTTCGTGCGGTAAGTACAAAATCAAGTAAAACATTGTATGTATTTTTATTTATATAAGATTTTTTTAAATCTTTTCAATATTTTATTTATATTTGTTAGGCAAAAGAAAAAGAAAATGTCAACCCAATGTCTAAGGGAAAAGAAAAGGTGACTCCTTCTAGCAAGAGAATGACAAATGCATGTCAAGTGGTATATATTCCTTTTAAAAAATCTAAAGCAAAACTATGTGAATTTGTTACTTTATGTTTCTGCCCGTAGAATGATTGTAATATATTTTCCTATAATTTGCTATTATTTATATGTGTTTTCCAAATTTATTTATTTTTATTTAGCATAGATACATGTGCATTTATAATGTAACATATGAAAAGAATAAGAAAAAAAAAAAACGAAGAAATAAAGACAAACTATGTAATAAAAGAATAAACTAAATAAGATATATTTTTATTTCTTCTTTATTTTGTTTTATAAAAAACAAAATGCATAAAGAAAGAAATAAATACAGATAACACTATTAAAGGTATAAAACAAATAAAATATAAACAAAATTAAGAAAAACAAAATAAACAAGAAAATATTTCATGTTAAGTACAAAATATTCACATATTTTGCACCAATGACAAAATATTTTCATTTTAGGCACAAAATGATAATGTAATATCAAAAGCTGCTTTGGCCCAACATGCACAACGAGAGCGTGAAAAAAATGAAAAGTCATACTTTCAATGCTCGCAACGAGAACAAGAGGGATCAGAAGAATGTATTCAACCAATACATCCTTCTTTAGCACCAAATCGTTGCAATCGCGCTTGCCTGGAATGGGAAATAATAATTGAAGATTCTCATTCGGCACAAAAACGAACAATGGTTGCCCATCATTCTACATGTTCGTTTTCTATGCCAAGCACGTCTTTACCTCCACAAAGGAATCGGTAAACTACTATGTCTAATCTTGAAATACATATTCTTACCATTTTGTTTTATATAATTTTATTTATACACAAATATTCGTAGGTCTACTTCTATAAATCAATTTCTTCAAGAAGATCTATGTACTGATGATGAATTAGAAGATATGCCTATGAGTACATCAATTGATGCCCGAGCACACAACAATTCTTGCCGCCATTATCTTGGCAAGATGGACGTATTATGTCCTTATTGTTCAGGCTTACATTGGATGGATGAAAAATTGACCAAATCATCTATAAAGCGTCCCTTATTCGGAACTTGCTGTTTGGAAGGGAAGATTAGGCTACCTTTACTTATTACACCTCCTCCATCACTTCAAGCGTTGTATGATGGGAATAATGATCAATCAAAATCCTTTCGAAGTTATACTCGATTGTACAATGCAGCCAATGCTTTTACAAGTCTTGGTGCTACATTGGATCCTAGAGTACTCAGTGGAAGGGGTCCTACATCATTCACAATTCATGGGGAATTACGACATCGAACAGGATCACTACAACCACAACCAGGGCAGGATGCGAGTTATGCTCAACTGTATATCTATGACCCTGATTCAGCGTTAGAAATTCGTAATCGTAGAAATCCTAACTTGAGAAGGGATGTGCTCAAAACTATTCAGGATAGTTTGTTGCAAGTCAATGCATTTGTAGCTACATTTCGCCAGGCTCATGCCATTTTACATCAATTAGACGCGGCAGGACACAATCTACCTGCTCATCTTCATTACAATTCAACAACTGATCGACGTCGGTATAACTTACCAACTGCAGATGAGATTGCGATTGTAATACCAGGTGATGGAACAGAGGTAAGTGGAATGAGAGATATTATCTTACATTTCCAAGGAAATAATGAGTTGATGCAAATTAATGAATGTCACCCAGCATACTTGCCATTACATTA
The DNA here is from genome assembly GCA_030407325.1 of Camellia japonica. Classification (NCBI taxonomy): domain Eukaryota; kingdom Viridiplantae; phylum Streptophyta; class Magnoliopsida; order Ericales; family Theaceae; genus Camellia; species Camellia japonica. The sequence continues at coordinate 149,437,670 of JAPPVO010000032.1, read as the reverse complement.
TGTTCTATTATTTCCTTATGGTGAGCTTGGATGGGAACCTGAGTTGAAATTGTGGAATGTTCAATATGATCGACCTTCAACTGATCGACTTACTCAAATGGATTTTTATAGTTATCGTTTGTTTGAACGACCCACAGAGTATTCAACTATTTTGAGAGGTGGGAAACTATTTCAAGAGTTTTTGGTAGATGCTTGGGCCACAACTGAGCAAAATCGATTGACATACTACAAGCTTAATCAAGGGAAACTTCGGGTTGAGCTTTACCAAGAGTTGTCAGATATTGATCCAGATTATGTGCGACCTGGTCAAATTGGTCAAAGGTTTGTTTTGCCATCTTCATTTACTGGTAGTCCTAGACATATGTTTGAAATCTTTCAAGATTCAATGGCTATCACGCGATACAACCAACACCCAGATATTTTTCTTACCATGACTGCAAACCCTAATTGGCCAGAAATTACTTCAGCATTATTATCACATCAAAAACCTATTGATCGTCCTGATTTAATTGCCCGTGTTTTTGAGTTGAAGAGAAAATGTTTGATGAAGGAGATAGAAGCAAATAAAGTGTTTGGAAATAAAGTTGCACATGTTTTTACAATTGAATTTCAAAAACGAGGCCTCCCTCATATGCATGCATTTTTATTTCTTAAGGGTCCAGACAAAATTCGGACATGTGCTCAAGTAGACAAATTGGTCTGTGCAGAATTTCCAGACCCAAAAGATGATCCTATGCTTTTTGAAACTGTCAAATGTTGTATGGTACATGGACCATGTGGTGCTCGAAATCCGCATGCACCATGTATGGAAAATGGTAGATGCAGTAAGAGATACCCTCGAGCTTTCACAGAAACAACAACTATGGATCAAGATGGATACCCCATCTATCGTCGTCGCAATAATGGCCAAGTACATACTGTGAGGGGGCAAGAAGTTGATAACAGGGATGTCGTACCATACAATGCATATCTTTCTAAACTTTTCAACTGTCATATAAATGTGGAAGTATGCGCCGGAATGAGATGTGTCAAGTATATACATAAGTACATTTATAAGGGTTATGATCGTACAACGATGGTGTTGGGATCGATAAATGAGATTCAACAATATCTCGATGCAAGGTATATTGGACCTCCAGAAGCTGCTTGGCGAATATTTGGTCATCCTTTGCATGCAGAGATACCAACAGTTGTACGATTGGCACTTCATTTACCTGGAATGCATCGCGTTGTTTTTAACCCAGAAGAGTCATTAGAAACGATTCAATCTAGAGCTGGTCAACAAATGTCAACTCTTACTGGCTTCTTTGCATATTGTGCTGCCAGTGAAGATGAATGTCCATTCACTTATCAAGAATTTCCGCAGCATTTTGTATGGCTCAAGTCAGAAAAGAGATGGAAATCAAGAGAAAGAGGATATGCAATTGGTAGAATGTACTTTGCCAGTCCTAATTGTGGTGAAAGATTTTATCTGCGTTTGTTACTAACTGTTGTCAAAGGACCAAAGTCGTTTCGATCTTTACGCACGGTCGATAATGTTGTGCATGATACATTTAAATTAGCATGTGTTGCAAGGGGCCTTTTAGAATGAAGAATGGATACAATGCTTGAAAGAGGCTGCAGTTATGAAAACTGGATACCAATTAAGGAGATTGTTTAGTGTTATTCTCACCCAGTGCTCTTCACTAAATCCATGTGCATTATGGAATCAATTCTCAACGCATATATGTGATGATCTTGCACATAAGATTCGTACATTGTTTGCCATTTCTAACCCAACTGAGGCTCAAATTGAAGATTATGGTCTCCATCTTTTGAATCAAATGCTTCATGAATCAGGCAAATGTTTAATTGACTTCCCACCCATGCCACAACCTACTGCAAATTGGAGTGCAGTAGTTGGTAATCGATTGATATTCGAACATCAACAATGCAGAATGAGGCACAACAGGCAGATCCACAAATTACTATTGATTGTCTCAACAATGGACAACGGAATGCTTATAACACAATCACTTCTTCAATTTTTCAAAATAAAGGAACTGTTTTCTTTCTTAATGGGGGTGCTGGAACAGGGAAAACATTTCTGTACAATACGATTGCATTAAAATGTCGTAGCCTTGGGCATATCGTTGTTACTGTGGCTTCATCTGGAATTGCATCATTGTTATTGATAGGAGGTCGCACTGCACATTCAACATTTTCCATTCCGTTAGATGTCTTGGAAAATTCACTTTGTGGGTTTACCAAACAATCATTACAAGTTGAGTTGTTTAGAGAAACAAAACTCATAATTTGGGATGAAGTTCCTATGCAACATAGACATTGTGTTGAGGCGGTTGATCGTACATTGAGGGATATTCGTGATAGTGAAAAGCCATTTGGGGGTATTACTGTTGTTCTTGGTGGAGACTTTCGACAAATCTTACCAGTTATATCCAAAGGAATTCGTGAGCAAATTGTGAATGCATCATTAAGACACTCTGTTCTATGGAAGCATATACATATCTTAACTTTGGATTTGAATATGCGCTTGAATCATGGAGACCATGAAAATGCTATTTTTGCAAATTTCTTGATGGATGTAACACTACTTTAACCTTTTTCTTTATTATTTTAAATTAATAAATTGTGTTTACACTCATATATTTTTTTAATTGATTTCATTTTTTTTAGATTGGGACTAATCCTCAAGAAATCATCAACCTTCCATCAACAGTACACAAATGTCAATAATACTACTGCGTTGAATATCTTTCCAGGGAGATTATATACTTATTTTGCAGCAGATAAAATGTCTGAAGATAATGAAATTGATCCTACCATTACAAATAGATATCCTAATGAATATTTAAATTCATTGGATCCTCCCGGGCTACCAACTTTTAAGTTAGAGTTGAAAGTGAGTTGTCCTATAATATTGTTAAGAAATATTGCACCAAAAGATGGACTATGTAATGGTACAAGATTGATGGTTACTAGGTGCGACACTCGCATAATTGAAGCTCAAATTTTAACTAGAGAAAAGTTTGGCAATTTGGCATTCATACCAAGGATATCTTTGATACCATCTTCTTCAGAAATGCCTTTCCAAATGACAAGACGTCAATTTCCAGTCCGATTAGCATATGCCTTGACCATTAATAAATCTCAAGGACAATCTGTGAAATTTGTTGGGGTTGATTTGCGCATACCAGTGTTTAGCCATGGCCAATTATATGTGGCATTGTCCAGATGTACATCCTTTGATCGTATAAGTATTCTCCTCCCTAAAGATAGTTTGGATTCTACTACAAATATTGTTTATCCTGAAGTGTTGTTGTAATGTTCAATGTTCATTAAATCATGTTTTATCAAAAGGTAACCATATAGATTTCTTTCTATTGATTATATACATAGATTTTTTTATAAAATTTCAATCTAATAATAATTGCAAATATGGATTTTTTTAGGATTGGATCGAAAAATTTATGGAGCTTAAAAGGAGAAATACAACTAGCTTGCTTCGATGGGGATGTAATAAGGTAATTTCAATCTCAAAGTATTTTGATATGTATATTTCTAACAAATATACCAATCTATATTTTTTTTTTCCATAAATTACCAGATTGTTGTGCATGTTCCTCATTGGGGATACATACAAGTTGATACAAAGACTTTTTCGAAAGTAATGAGGAGGAAGTTTGGGCAAACACATGTTTGAAGAGATGTTATTGACACATCTTCTGTAAAGCATACATATTCTAGAAAGCTTCGACCCACTTTTTTTTAATAAAGTTTTAACTTACTCTTTTGGCGTATGACAATATAATGTTTATTTTTCTTATGTAGTTAGAATTTCATTGGCAGCAGTAACACTAACTGGTGTGTATTTTAATTTTAATTTCATTTAAATTGCAGAGTACTGGTTGGTGTGCATTATTTGATATTTAATTTTTTTTTTTTTTATATTTGATTGTTTGGAATTGTAGAGTGTAGTCTATTAAATATATTTTTATAATTGCATTTTAATCTTAAATTTAAATAGTGTTGCGATTACAATTATATTATAATCTTAACATTATTTACACCGTGCCTTCAAGAACGGACATACGCTAATATATATATAAAGCAATTCTAAGCCAGCGATGTTTTAGGTGACATTGTTGGGTAATGAATAAAAAAGGAAAATCTATTAGAAAATTTTCTTTCAAATATTTGTATCCTAATTAATTCATATGATATTTTTATATTTTAATAAGTTTTATTGTTTTATACATTTGATCTACCAAATCTTAATTTTTATATTTAAGGTTTTTTAAGAATAATTTTATTCTCACAAATATTTTTTAAACTCTTAGCAACTTGGTGATGTGAACATTCACATTAAATAAATTTGACAATATGAATGTTCACATTAACAGTATAAATGTTTACATTATAGAACATTTACACGGTTAATGTAAATATTAATACGCGTTTCACCTTGTTATCATTAAGAGTATTTTAGTAACTATGTCACCCATAAGACTTATTGAAATATAAGAAAATAATTTGAATTAAGTGAAATATAAATAGGTGAAAATGAATTTATGAATAAATGTCCTAATAAACAACGTGTAAACATGTTATGATTACTACAAATAAACTTTTAGGTGCATTTAAAAAAATTTAAAAACAAAATTTGATTAAAATATTTTTAAAAAATTCATTAAAAACAAAACAAAAAAAAATAAAAAATTCATCATATACATCGTCATATAAATCACTAGAATCAACCATTATTGAATTAAACTGAATTTTTTTACGATAAAATAAAACTGAATATCCAACAAAATTTAATTCAGTTAAATGAACTAATTTTTCAGAATTTGACGTAACATAAAAAAATTCTATGTGGTAAGGCTCAATAGTATTTTATCCCTTATTTTTTAAAAATAGCCATATACCCCTACATAGTTTTGGACTAAAATACAATGGGAGTTTCTATTTACACATCCCCATTTCTCTCTTTACACACACTTAATAAAAATTATTTTTATTATAATTTTATTTTCAAGTGAAATTACTATTATGGACATTAAATAAACACATTCGGAAGTTGAATGTCGAAAAAATGAAAAAAAATTCGGAACTCTACTTCCGAACAAGTTATTTATTTTTGGAATGCTACTTCCGAACCAATTGTTTATTTTCGGAATTCTACTTCCGAACCAATTATTTATTGAAAAAGATGTATAAAGAGGGGAATAGGTGTGTGCAAATAGAAGCTCCCAAATACGACCTTGACACTGTTAATGTTAACAATAAAAAGACAATTATACCCTTTATATATTCTTCTTTTATTTTAGCTCTCTTTGTAAATAAATAAATTAATAAATTTACTTCCACGACTAAGAAAAAAAATTAAAAACATAACACAAAACTAATTTAAGAAACTAGAGTTTTCTAAATATTTTTTTTAATAAACTCAAATTTTAATTTTAATTAACTTACAATTTAATTTGTTAAATATATATGTACATGTTTAATTTAAAATGTTATTAAATAATAAATTGTGTTAAAAATTAAAAATTAGATTAAGATACTTTTATGATTTAATTTGTTATATATATGTATTATGTATATGTTTAATTTAAAATATTATTAAATAAGGTAATTTTATGATAATAAATTAGGGTGTTTAGTTTAATTTAGGATTTAATTTGTTATATATATATATATATATGTATGTTTATGTTTATTAAAATGTTACTAAATAAAAAATTGGGTTAAAATTTTAAAATGAGAGCTTTTTTGATAAATCCCCTTCTAAGAGTTTTATTCTATCCAACCTATATTCTTTTTAATTATTCCATTAGGTCCTATTTGAGGTAAGAAGACCAAAACAATCTCTCTTGCCTCCATTAATGTTGATTGTCATTATATTTTGGTAATTCCATGACCATTCCTATTAGCCATATCTTCATTCCAAAAAAATGCATTAACTACACACCACTTATTTAATGTTGATACATATTACACACAAAAAATTAAACATGATTCTTTATTGATTGTCATTATGTTTTGGTAGTTCCCATACATCCAAATGTTAACTGTACGTGATGACGTAAATGTTCATATTAAATGACGTGAATGTGAATGTTTATATCAAATGACGTTGTGATAAAGGTGATATTAATATTCACATCAACATGGCATTAAATTACACAATCACAAGCCTCAACTTTCATTTGAATATAAACATGACTGTACGTGATGACGTGAATGTTCAAATTAGATGACGTGAATGTAAATGTTTATATCAGATGACGTGAATGTGAATATTCATATCAAATGACGTTGTGATAAAGGTAATGTTAAGGTTCACATTAGCATTGCATCAAATTACATAACCACAACAAGCCTCAATTTTCATTTGAATATAAACATAACGTGTGAATGTTTACATCAGATGACATTGTGATAAAGGTGATGTTAAGGTTCATATCAGTATTGCATCAAATTATACAACCACGAACCTTAACTTTCATTTGAATATAAACCTAACGTGAATATTCATAATAAAAAGAGGGCAATTACATGATGTATTGTCAATTACATGATATTGATATTTAATGTTGATTGTCATTACCAATAGCAATCATAATCACAAAAAATGGGAAAATAACATATTATCACTGCTTAAAAATAAGAATGTTCACATGTTGTGAACGTTCATATCACTATATTAGATGAGAGAGAATTTTTCGGAAAGGTGTTGTGAACGTTCACATCAGATGAGAGAGAATTCTCAAGGCGTTGAAGCCATTAAACAACTTTCCGGAAAGGTGTCCATTTTATAAGATTATCAAAATTTTTTAATAAGTTTGATGAAAATTGAGTTTTTTGGTTTAGGAACATTAAATATCAACATTAAAGTTTGATGAAAATGGAGCTTTTTTTGGTTTAGGGTTTAGAGACATTAAATATCAATATTAAATATAAGAGCATAAGAGTCTAAGAAAATAGTGAAAAAAAAGAAAAAGAAAAAAAAAGGACTTTATGGAATAAAAGTATACATATATGAGACTAAATGGGTTAAAAAATTCCTTCATAGACTTCTTGGGTTAAAACATTTTTAAATGGAATTTATCAATAAAAATCCTTTTTAAAATTAGATTAAGCCACGGTTTAACTAACATTTTGGAGCTAAATAATCACAAAAAAACAAAATAGGCTATATAAATCAATAAGACAAAATACTACTTTTTACCTATAATCATTATATTTAGTCTCTCACAAAAATCAAAAAAGTCCCAAAACAAAAACCAAACGAGGCTAAAAAAGTCCCCACAAAAAAGTTGGCTAAAAAAGCCAATGCCAAACGAACCCTAAAGTAGTTTAATGAATAATTTTTATAATAATAAATTAAGGTATTTAGGTTAATTTAATTATATATAATATGTATGTTTAATTTAAAATGTTACAATATTATATAAGAAATTTAGATAAAAAAAGATAAAAACAAGGTTAATTTCGTTTTCTTACATTGAAATTTAACTTTGATTAATTTTTTTATCCTTCCCCACTCTCAAAATAGGCATGCGAGACACACTCTTCGTTACTTTGGATGGAAAATATAACTATTATATTTTAGTTTAAAATCACATAAAAGATATGTGTTTATTTTTAAAAGACAGAAAGATAAAGTGCTATTGAATTATACAACGGGTTTGCCTAAAAATTGTCTGCTAGATTCATCTTAATGACGATTCATCTCGAAGACCAGGGAGTAGATTCTACATCTACCATTTCAGCTTTGAGATGGCTCCCCATATAAACAAAATTCACTTTCCTTCATTTTTGGATTGATAGAATGTGGATCGTGGTTTCCTTCATTTTTGCATTGATAGAATGTGGATCGTGGCCCAAAGTAAGTTCACCAAGTTTTAAAAGCTACTTTCAACAATATTTGGTTCATAACTTATAAAAAATGGGTACTTACCAATTAGTCCTATTAACTAGACTTATTTACTTACAGGTCCTAACTAATAAATTTAATACTATAAAAATAAGAGAGTGATAAATTTATCACTAAAAATTTATTCATAAAAACAAAGAGATTAATAAATTTATCACTATAAATTTATTCATAAAAATAAAAGACTGATAAATTTATCTTTATCACTTAATAAATTTATCAAATAGGACTTAATGGGTAATAAGTCTCCAAAGTAGGACCTATTGGGTAATAAGTCTCCAAAGTAGGACCTATTGGTAGTTTACCCTATAAAAAAAGGCCCAGGTTTGAAATCAGATTGGAGTATGTTGTTAGATTCTGTGGGTTCATTACAGAATTCATATTAATAATCTGAATTATTCAATATTTAAGACTCATCAAGTACTAGAGTCCCACCACATAATCTACATTGATAATCCGAATCGTTCAATATTTAAGGCTCATCGAATACTTCATCTCTGTAAAAAAATCACGTTGATTGGATATCGATATCCACTTGATCAGATTAAATGTGTCAACGGTAACAATAATTTTTAAAAAAAAGTGTTAACACAAATGTGATTTAATAAAATGATTATTGATATCCAATTAATGTGATTTTTTTATAAAAATTAATTCAATGAATCTTACACAGTACACAGTTCGAATTATCAATGTAAATTCCGTGATAAACCTACAAAGACCTAACAAAAAGCTCTAATTAAAAAACCCAACTAGAGAAACACATCCCAAAAATAAAATTCTTACATTTCCTTTTTAACCAAGTCTTACACTTGTCATAAATTTTTTTCACGTGTCCCTTTATTGCTATAAAAGTAGCACTTATCAATGAAACCATAACTTTCATAAGCCTAATTGCCTTTCTCAGGTCCATTTCATTTAGTAAATTTTACTTTGATTTTTCAAACTTTGCTCTTTTTTTAATAACTCCATGAGTTATTTAATTTCATGTGACATCTTTCCTCATTTAATCTCACTTTCCTCATTCAAAATTCACTTTATTACTATTATTGTGAACTAGGAATGGACCAAACCGTGATAGAAGTGAATTAAGAATAAATTGCATAAGAATTCATTCATGCACGATCTTAAAGTTTTGAGTTTTGCAGCTTTGTCACTCATATTAAGGATGTGATCATAAACTCCTCAATTTGTTAATTCAACCATAATGTTGTGTTTGGTTGGAAAATTTGATGAGAGATTTGGAGAGGGAAATGAAAAATGTAGGTGAAATTAATGTGAATAAAATATATCTAAATTTCATCTAGTTTCACACATCTTTTCTCTTTATCTTTCCAAATTCCTCTCCAAATCTCCCAACTAAACACAACATAAGTGTCATAATGTCTGTATGTTTATCAACAAATAATATTAGGTTGAGGTCCAAAATACCTAGTATAAATTATTAAGCTTTTTCATATCATTCTAAAATTATAATTAGCACCAAAATGCTAAATATATGAAAATTGAGAACGACCATTGGTTTTTCTATGATGATAAACTATTGATATCATCTTGGTCCCTTCTTTTGAGTGAAATCTTGATATATCTATTGTTCACTCATTATATGCAAGATTATCATATATGTAGGTCTAAAGTAATTTATGCAACTTATTCGGTTAGTCATGTTATCTTTGAGTATTCAATTCTAATCTATTAAGTTATATAAATTACATTACCTTACCCAATTTACAATTATTTGAAAGTGACTCTTCTTTGAGATAATCTCAATCTCCTAATTATGAGTGTCATTGAGAACCTTAATGTTATCATTTTAATGATTCTTTCATGTAATTCTATACTCATAAGTTTTACGAATTTAAGTCACTTTGATAGCTACTATAGCGACCCCAGTCTTTTCCCATTTGGTTGTTGTATCCGGACTTAGGTTCCGTGGATCCTGTTGTTATAAAATTGTTGTTGTCGTCCTTTAATTTCTTATTTCTGAGTTATGGGATGCATTGAGCAGGTTTGTTACAGGTTGGTAGTGTTTGGGAGCAAAGGGTTGCTGCCCAGAATTTTGACCCTTCGCTCGAGCGAGCAGTTCTTCGCTCGAGCGAGCTCTTTGTTTTTGGTCCGTCGCTTGAGCCATGGTTTCTTCGCTCGAGCGAGAGTTTGCGTCTAGGTATAGACCTGAGAGTAGTGTTTCTTGGCTCGAGCGAGCTTTTCTTCGCTCAAGCGAGCTGGTTTGTTCTTCGCTCGAGTGAGCGTTCCTTCGCTCAAGCGTGCGTCGGGTTGCAGACCTGAGGGTTTGAGTTGTTGGCTCAAGCAAGCTTTTCTTCGCTCGAGCGAGATTCTGGGTTGTTAGCTCGAGCGAGGCATTCTTGGCTCGAGCGAGGTTTTTCTGTGTCTGGTCACTCGAGTGACCAAATCTTCACTCGAGCGAGCCTGTTTTATTTAAATAGGCAGCAGCGGTTTTTAAAACACTTTTTCATCCTCTTTTTGATTTCAGAACCCTAGGTCCGTGTTTTCTCTCCCTCCACTCACCTTCTCTCTTAGGTTTGATCTACTTAGAGTGTATTTCTACCCTAGGTCCTTTGTTAAAAAGATAGAGTGGGTCGAGGGCTTCGTTTTAATCTGAGCAATAGTGGATTTGGAGCACCTTGGGTTTCCGCCATCTTCTCCATTTGAGTTCTTCGCTTCGAGGTAGGGATTTCCTACTCCATACTATAGGCTTTGTCCTAAGTTTTAGTCATTTTGATATGTTGGTGTTGTTCGGAAATTTTGGGAAAAGCTAGGGTTTGATTTATAATTTAAAAAGGGGGTTTTTCATCTATTAAACATCGTATGATTGAAAGTCATGAAAAATGACATTGATAGTATTAAATTGATAAAATTGAACCTTAGGGTTAAAATTTGAGGAAAATGAGAAAAGCCCTAACTGTTGTAATAAATTTATTTGCATAATTAATTTAGAGAAAAATGTGGAATTAAGTTTAATTCTTGAAATTGGTGGATTATGAGATTAAATGGTGTGGTTGGATAGTTTAATCACTCACCTATGAAAATATTGAATTTACATTTGTTGCTACATTTATTTCCTGTTTAGAAATAACTGTTTTGGACTATCGGTGGAGGATAGTCGTGATTGTTGTAGACATTGCATGTTGATTAGGGAAAACTGAAACTAATCACATTGAATGAGTCATTAAATATGACAGTTGAATTAATACAGCGAATCTGTGTATTGATTGAATATTATGTATGACAAGTGTTTAATACATTGTATATGCATATTGTTTGGGAGGAGATAGGGGATGTACTCCATGGTTTGAGTGAAGATAGGGGATGGACTCTCAAACTTGTTTAAGAGGAGAAAGGGGATAGACTCCATTAGTACAGCAAATCTGTGTACTTATTGATGTATAGAAGTGTATTAGTACAGCATATATGTGTACTTATCGATTTATGGAAGTGTTTTGGTTTGAGCCTTAGTCTCACTTAAATTGTTGTTATTGGAAGTAATGTTGATATGAGATGTAATCTCATTACTATTGGTTGGCCAGATTCTGAGCCATGTCCGTAAAATTGGAAAGTTGATTAATAACGTAAACCGAAACATGTCATGGACATTATTGTCATGAAACTGTAAAGTGATATAATTGATTTTAAGTGGTAACCATCTATTGAATGCTATTGCTTTAGTCAATTTCTATATTTGGTTTAGTATATTTCTGCTGGGCTGTGGGTCACCCTATACGGGAACATCATTTTCAGGTCCAGGTGATATGCTACCTCCAAGGACTTAGCTTTGGAGGATTTGGAGTTGAAGACTCTTTCTTTTTAGTTAGCTAGTTTGTTATTTTGATGTTACATGTAATTACAAGCCAATGGCTTAACCTGTAGTTGAGTTAGTACTCATTTCTTATATGTCCAAGTATTGGCTTGGAAAGATGTAAGCCCGTAGGGCATTTACTTTCGTTTTTACATGTAATGTTTTCTTTTAAGAATACTCTGATGAATGGAATAATATTTTATTTTCTTATGTCGATGCATGTCAATATTGTATGTATTTTGGGTTAATTTTTGAGGGCGTTACAACTTGGTATCAGAGCGTACCGGGTTTGAATACTTTGGGTACGTGGGAAGTGATTAGTATCACAATGGGTTTGTCTCGCTTGTTAGAGACTTATGTATGATAGTATGTGTTTATTTGATAACATACTTATATGACTATTTGGGTATGGGATTTAATTTTTAGGATGTTGATTGAATCCTTGAGTTTCTATGAGTCTTGTTGGAAAAACACTTGATCAATGCTGTTTCCAACCTGAACTCTAGCAACGCCTCGGGACTGTCATTATCCAAGAATGAAATTCGTAGGTGCTTATGTGATTATGTGCTTACGTGGAGTGAATTATTGTTGTCCAATGCATTAGGACGCGAGTGTTATAGCTTCGGCACATTTATTAATGTGCTAATGTCTTTGTTCCCTTTATTAGGATGTCAGGACGAGGACGTGGTAGGCGTGGTAGGCAGGAGATGCCTATTCCAAATGAGATTCTGGAGCAGCAGGAGGGAGTTGGCCAGGCCAATGTGGCCGAGCCGGTAGGTCAGCAGGCTATGGGTGCTTTGGCCCGAGAGATAGCAGGGGCATTCAGCGAGTCAGTAGGCATTCTCAGGGCTGAGAATCAAGCCCAGGTTCATGTTACAGATGCAGGGCCTTCTTTTCTGAAGAGGGAGTTCTTCCGGTCTAACCCGGACGAATTTTTAGGTGATCCAAAAGAGCCGCTTAAGGTAGATGAATGGCTCGAACAGACAACAAAGACGTTTGAGATGCTTGGCATCGAGGACGGGGTTCTGAAGGTGACCTTGGCATCTTTCCAGCTAAAGGGAGATGTGGGTCAGTGGTGGAAATTCACGAGGGGCCATATAGGAGGGACTTGGGAGGCTTTCGTAGCTGTTTTCCAGGAAAAGTTCCTGTCTCCAGCTGTCAGGGAGAGGTTGAGGGAGCAGTTTTGCCAGCTTAAGCAGCTGAGCTCTTCAGTGGCCGAGTTTGAGGCCGCATTTACTAGTTTGTCCAGGTTTGCACCTGAGTTGGTGGCGTCTGAGGAACGCCGTTGTCTTGAGTTTGAGAAGAAGTTGAGGCATGGCCTCAAGATGAGAGTTGGGGGTTCTATGACCTGAGAGTATGGGCGTCTAGTGGATGCTGCAGCCCATATGGAGATCATGATGCAGGAGGAGGATGAGAGGTAGAGGGGCTCCAAGAGGAGTCAGGATGGCCAGAGTGATGGCAGGAGACAGAGGGGTTTTAACCCTCAGCAGTCTCAGAGTAGCTTTACTAGATCGACTTTTCCAGTGCCGAGTGCAGTTTCTGGGAAAGGCAGCCAGGGAGACATTACCTGTTTTAAGTGTGGTCAGCTGGGCCACAAGTCTCCAGCTTGCCCGCAGAAAGGAGGAGGACAGAGAGCAGCGTCATCTTCGGCTCGATCTCAGAGCTAGAGTCAGGGTAGAGGCCAGCCGCTCTCATGTTATCAGTGTGGTCAGGCAGGGCACATGAAGAGGTTTTGCCCGCAGTTGAGTGGCACATCTGGTGCATCTAGTTTGAGACAGACTCAGAGTCATCAGCCAGCTCAGTTTGTTCGGGCGTCGAGGGCCAATCAGGGGGCTTCATCCTCCCAGTCTGTGCAGCAGTCTTATGCTCCTAGGGGTGAGCAGGTTGATCAGAGACCGTCTGGGCGCGTGTATGCTGTTACCGCGCAGGATCTTGTGCCTGCTCCATCTGTCGTGAGAGGTACCTTCTTGTTTTGCAACTCGGTTGCTAGTGTATTGATAGATACGGGAGCATCACATTCATTTATATCTGCTGCATTTGCATCTGTTTTGGGATTGGAGTTGGCACAGTTAGCATCTCCTATATGTGTAGTATCGCCTGTTGGGGGTGAGTTGATTTTGAAACAAGGATGTCGGGGCTGTGATATAGAGGTCGCCGACCGCCGACTTCCCTTTCCTTTTGTAGTTATGCCCATGTCGGGATTTGATATTATTTTGGGTATGGACTGGTTATCGTCATACCGAGCTGTTATTGACTGCTACCACCAGAGGGTCACAGTTTGTACCTTGAGTGGGAAGTGTTTTTATTTTCTGGGGGATCGGGTTGGTAGTGTTCTGCCACCGGTGTATGATCCGCGAGGGCGGAGTGAGTTGAGTGGTCTTCTTGCTAGCCTTTTGAGTAGTGAGTGCGATGAGACCCAGACTGTGTTGCCGAGAGTGGTTTGTGAGTACTCGAACGTCTTTCCCGAGGATCTTGTTAGTTTGCCACCTCACAGAGAGATTGAGTTCTCTATTGACCTAGTGCCCGGCACGGCACCGATTTCTATGGCACCATATCGTTTTGCCCCAGCCGAGTTAGTGGAGTTGAAGATTCAACTCCAGGAGTTGCTAGATAAGGGCTACATTCGTCCTAGTGTTTCGCCGTGGGGAGCACCGGCCCTCTTTGCTAAAAAGAAAGGTGGTGCTTTGAGACTGTGTATCGATTACCGGAAGTTGAATCGGGCTACGGTCAAGAACAAGTACCCTATGCCCCGTATAGATGATTTGTTTGACCAGTTGAAGGGTTCCCGTTGTTTCTCTAAGATAGACTTGAGATCGGGTTACCACCAGTTGAGGGTCAGGGAGGAGGATATCCCGAAGACGGCATTCCGTACGCGGTATGGCCATTATGAGTTTCTGGTGATGCCGTTTGGGCTCACCAATGCACCGGCAGTCTTTATGGACTTGATGAACCGGATCTTCCGGGAATTCTTGGATCGTTTTGTAGTCGTTTTTGTGGACGATATTCTTATCTATTCACCTTCTGAGGAAGAGCACGAGGAGCACTTGAGAGTGGTGCTTGAGTTGCTTAGAGTCTATAAGCTTTATGCTAAGTTTGGGAAGTGTGAGTTCTGGCTAGGAGAAGTCAAGTACTTAGGCCATGTGGTTTCTGGGGAAGGGGTGTCTGTGGATACATCCAAGACTGAGGCAGTGCAAGATTGGGCACAGCCTAAGAGTGTGTTTGAGATCCGCAGTTTTCTAGGATTAGCTGGGTACTACCGACGGTTTGTGAAGGATTTCTCCAGGTTAGCTTCGCCGTTGACTAGACTGACTCGGAAGGGAGTCAAATTTATATAGAGTGAGACTTGTGAAAAGTCATTCCAAGAGCTGAAAGTTAGATTGACCACCGCTCCGGTCTTGATTATTCCGGAGAGAAGGTTGGGTTATGCAGTCTATTGTGATGCCTCACGAGAGGGTTTGGGTTGTATGTTGATGCAAGAGGGGAAAGTGGTTGCCTATGGCTCACGTCAGTTGAAAATACACGAGAAGAACTACCCTACGCATGACCTAGAGTTAGCAGCTGTAATCTTTGCCTTGAAAATCTGGAGGCACTATCTGTATGTGAGAAATTCGAGGTGTTCTCGGATCATAAGAGTCTGAAATATCTGTTTACACAGAAAGACTTGAACTTGAGGCAGAGGAGGTGGATGGAGTTCATAGAGGTGACTTCGAGTTGCATTATCATCCGGGGAAGGCCAATGTGGTGGCCGATGCCCTTAGCAGGAAATCTGTTGGTGACGTAGCTAGTATAGCCATCCGGGAATGGGAGATGTTGGGTGCACTTGGGGAATTTGATTTGCTTCTGGGCGAATCCGTTGAGGCTGCGGCCTTGTTTTCTGTTGTTGCGCAGCCTACACTTGTGACTCGAGTGTTAGAGGCACAGAGAGGTGACCTTGAGGTAGAATCCCTCCGAGAGAAGATCTCCAGTGGGAAGGTTGAGAAGGGTTTGACGGTGTATCCCGACTTGAGTGTGAGATACCGAGACCGTTTGTTTGTGCCGGAGTCTTGCCGAGAGGAAGTACTCCGAGAGTTTCATCATTCACGCCTTGCGGTGCATCCGGGAGGCACTAAGATGTATCGGGATTTGGGTCGCCAGTTTTGGTGGCGGGGTATGAAGAGAGATGTGGCAGTTTTCGTGTCTAAGTGCCTTACTTGTCAGCAAGTGAAGGCCGAGCATCAGAGGCCAGCGGGTTTGTTACAGCCCTTGCCTATTGCCGAGTGGAAGTGGGAGCATGTCACTATGGACTTCGTTGTAAGTCTTCCGAGGACTCAACGTGGTAGTGATGCCATTTGGGTGGTTGTAGACCGGTTGACTAAGTCGGCACACTTCATTCCTATGCGTGTTAGAGATTCGATAGATCATCTTGCCGACTTATATATTCGGGACATAGTGAGGTTGCACGGGGTCCCAGTGATGATCGTCTCAGATAGAGATCCTCGTTTTACTGCTAGATTGTGGCAGAGTTTGCAGAGTGCCTTAGGCACTAAGTTGACCTTTAGCACGGCTTATCATCCTCAGACTGACGGGCAGTTCGAGCGTACTATTCAGATCCTTGAGGACATGCTTCGGGGTTGTGTTCTTGATTTCAGTGGGTCGTGGGAGAGGCACTTGCCATTGGTGGAGTTTGCCTATAACAACAGTTTCCAGTCTAGTATCGGTATGGCACCATTTGAGGCCTTGTATGGCCGACCGTGTAGGTCTTCAGTTTGTTGGGCCGAGGTGGGTGATGCACCTTTGTTGGGTCCGGAGTTGGTGAGGGAAACGACAGAGAAAGTTGAGCTTATCCGTAGGAGGCTTGTTACAGCCCAGAGTCGTCAGAAATCATATGCCGACCGTAGGAGGAGGCCTTTGGTATTTGAGGTGAGTGATCATGTCTTTCTGAAGATATCACCTAGGCGGGGATTGATGAGATTCGGGAAGAATGGGAAGTTGTCCCCTCGATTTATTGGCCCTTTTGAGATCCTTGAGAGGATTGGTGAGGCTGCCTATCGTTTAGCTTTGCCACCGCAGTTATCCGGAGTTCATGACGTGTTTCATGTGAGTATGCTTCGGAAGTATGAGCCGGATCCATCGCATGTATTGGATTGGACCGACTTAGAGGTAGATGAG
Organism: Camellia japonica; assembly: GCA_030407325.1. Lineage (NCBI taxonomy): Eukaryota > Viridiplantae > Streptophyta > Magnoliopsida > Ericales > Theaceae > Camellia > Camellia japonica. The sequence continues at coordinate 149,420,766 of JAPPVO010000032.1, read as the reverse complement.
GATGCCTCGTATGAGGAGAGGCCGGTTCGGGTCTTGGATAGGCGGGATCAAGTTTTGCGAGGCAAGACCATCCCTTTGGTAAAGGTTTTGTAGAAACATCACGGAGTGGAGGAAGCCACTTGGGAATGTGAATTGGAAGTCCGCGAGAAATATCCGGACTTGTTTGTCGATGTGTAATCATGTATTGAGATTTTGTAATTTTAATGAACTTTAAGAACATTATATATATGTCTTAAGTTGTAAAACATTGTGAATGTTTTGGTTTAATGGAAGTATTTTGAAACTTGCCTCTTAATGGAAGTTTAGTGTAACATTGCATATGTTGAATGCGTTGTAGAATTGGAGTTATATCATGAAATTGAATATGATATGGAAATGGGAATCATGTATATTGAAAATTGTTGAATTGGAAAGAAATGCATGTTGATAATGCAAGTTGAAATATATGTTGTTTTACATATTGTGAGATGCCTCTTGATGAGAGATGAAATGACCGGTATTGGGTCAAGTTGTTTATTATTGTAATGTAATATCATTGGGAATTAAGAAAAACTGTTTTTGAAAACTTATGCTTAATTTCGGGGACGAAATTCTTTAAGGGGGTGAGGTTATAACGACTCCAGTCTTTTCCCATTTGGTTGTTGTATCCGGACTTAGGTTCCGTGGATCCTGTTGTTATAAAATTGTTGTTGTCGTCCTTTAATTTCTTATTTCTGAGTTATGGGATGCATTGAACAGGTTTGTTACAGGTTGGTAGTGTTTGGGAGCAAAGGGTTGCTGCCCAGAATTTTGACCCTTCGCTCGAGCGAGCAGTTCTTCGCTCGAGCGAGCTCTTTGTTTTTGGTCCGTCGCTCGAGCCATGGTTTCTTCGCTCGAGCGAGAGTTTGTGTCTAGGTATAGACCTGAGAGTAGTGTTTCTTGGCTCGAGCGAGCTTTTCTTCGCTCGAGCGAGCTGGTTTGTTCTTCGCTCGAGCGAGCGTTCCTTCGCTCGAGCGTGCGTCGGGTTGCAGACCTGAGGGTTTGAGTTGTTGGCTCGAGCGAGCTTTACTTCGCTCGAGCGAGATTCTGGGTTATTGGCTCGAGCGAGGCATTCTTGGCTCGAGCGAGGTTTTTCTGTGTCTGGTCGCTCGAGCGACCAAGTCTTCACTCGAGCGAGCCTGTTTTATTTAAATAGGCAGCAGCGGTTTTTAAAACACTTTTTCATCCTCTTTTTGATTTCAGAACCCTAGGTCCGTGTTTTCTCTCCCTCAACTCACCTTCTCTCTTAGGTTTGATCTACTTAGAGTGTATTTCTACGCTAGGTCCTTTGTTAAAAAGATAGAGTGCGTCGAGGGCTTCGTTTTAATCTGAGCAATAGTGGATTTGGAGCACCTTGGGTTTCCGCCATCTTCTCCATTTGAGTTCTTCGCTTCGAGGTAGGGATTTCCTACTCCATACTATAGGCTTTGTCCTAAGTTTTAGTCATTTTGATATGTTGGTGTTGTTCGGAAATTTTGGGAAAAGCTAGGGTTTGATTTATAATTTAAAAAGGGGGTTTTTCATCTATTAAACATCGTATGATTGAAAGTCATGAAAAATGACATTGATAGTATTAAATTGATAAAATTGAACTTTAGGGTTAAATTTGAGGAAAGGGAGAAAAGCCCTAACTGTTGTAATAAATTAATTTGCATAATTAATTTAGAGAAAAATGTGGAATTAAGTTTAATTCTTGAAATTGGTGGATTATGAGATTAAATGGTGTAGTTGGATAGTTTAATCGCTCACCTATGAAAATATTGAATTTACATTTGTTGCTACATTTATTTCCTGTTTAGAAATAACTGTTTTGGACTATCGGTGGAGGATAGTCGTGATTGTTGTAGACATTGCATGTTGATTAGGGAAAACTGAAACTAATCACATTGAATGAGTCATTAAATATGACAGTTGAATTAATACAGCGAATCTGTGTATTGATTGAATATTATGTATGACAAGTGTTTAATACATTGTATATGCATATTGTTTGGGAGGAGATAGGGGATGTACTCCATGGTTTGAGGGAAGATAGGGGATGGACTCTCAAACTTGTTTAGGAGGAGAAAGGGGATGGACTCCATTAGTACAGCAAATCTGTGTACTTATTGATGTATGGAAGTGTATTAGTACAGCATATATCTGTACTTATCGATTTATGGAAGTGTTTTGGTTTGAGCCTTAGTCTCACTTAAATTGTTGTTATTGGAAGTAATGTTGATATGAGATGTAATCTCATTACTATTGGTTGGCCAGGTTCTGAGCCATGTCTGTAAAATTGGAAAGTTGATTAATAACGTAAAGCAAAACATGTCATGGACATTATTGTCATGAAACTGTAAAGTGATATAATTGATTTTAAGTGGTAACCATCTATTGAATGCTATTGCTTTAGTCAATTTCTATATTTGGTTTAGTATATTTCTGTTGGGCTGTGGCTCACCCTATACGGGAACATCATGTTCAGGTCCAGGTGATATGCTACCTCTAAGGACTTAACTTGGGAGGATTTAGAGTTGAAGACTCTTTCTTTTTAGTTAGCTAGTTTGTTATTTTGATGTTACATGTAATTACAAGCCAAGGGCTTAACCTGTAGTTGAGTTAGTACTCATTTCTTATATGTTCAAGTATTGGCTTGGAAAGATGTAAGCCCGTAGGGCATTTACTTTCGTTTTTACATGTAATGTTTTCTTTTAAGAATACTCTGATGAATGGAATAATATTTTATTTTCTTATGTCGATGCATGTTAATATTGTATGTATTTTGGGTTAATTTTTGAGGGCGTTACAGCTACTAAATTAATAAATTTTATGAATACGAAACTAACTAATAATATTCTTCATTCTTTTATTTAAATTATTCAAGTGTCATTAATTCAATTACTGCTTTAATAAAATTAATAATTTATGATTTTTAATATTTCCTTTATGTGATTGAAGTTTATGTTAAATAATAACTCTCAAATTTTAATTAGGCAATATGACAAACATGAATATTACATATATGATGTCAACAAAATTAATGCTTAATATTTCTGTAACAATTTAATTAAATACTTTAATAATTTTATCATATACATTATTTCAATATTCAATGTCATAAATTTCGATGCCCCAAAAACTCATGGCATAAAATTTAAACCATGAAAACATATGAATATACATCAAGTATAGTGATGTATAATTTGTTATTCCAATAAACAGAACCTCTAAAAATTCAACATACATTAAATGATTAATAAAGTGATTTATATGAAACAGATATATTTCTAAACCCTAAAACTCTCTTCCTTTTCCCTCTAGATTTTTCTACAAGGGGAGAGAGGGAGACGACGGTGGTTCCTTCACTTCTCTGATCTTCCTCTTCTCTCCCTCCAGTCCTCCTCTAGATCTATTCCTTAATCTAGATTTGATGTTTGTCTCATCAATCTAGTCATCATCGCCTTACCTTCTCCGCTCTCGAGTCCAAAACTTTAAGATCTGACTTCGGATTTTCTCACAATCCGAAGGCCAACATTGGATAATGCGTTTATTTCACACTAGGCAACCACTTCAACCTCAATAGCGAAGATGAGGTTTTCAAATTTCAAGTTGAAGGCGAATAGTGGAGTTTTGGATGAGTTTGATGACAACTTAATTTTTTTTTTTTTTTTTGTAATCTTAATTTTTAATTTGTTGATGTAATAATCCTTCATGTGTAGAGATTTATTTTCCTCGCTTTTGGGGACTTTTTCTCCTCCTCTATGGAGGTTTGGATCCTTCCTTCTATAAGGGTTATTTATCTCTTTTTACCGCTATATCAGATTGATCTGATCTTTTATGGATTTTTGCAATGAAAATTTCACCACGCATAATTAATTACTATGTATAAAATAATTGCCAAAAGCCACAATAGTGATTTTGGCAGTTTTACGAAATGATAAGGGCTATGTTTTGGATGGAGTTACTCGCTATGTTTCCATCTCTTCTACTCTCCAAGGGAAAGCTCATACCATTCATCTTGCCCGTCTTCTTAACGTTCACAATCTCCATTAGTTTGAGATCGAAAATGATAAATAATCAAACTTTGACCCGTCTCCTTGAAAAGTGGATGTAATTCCAACAGGGTGGCACATTGGGTGGCTAAGAATGCTCTTGGTAGATGTTTAGGCCCAGCTTACAAAGAAAATTGTGGAGATTAAAATTTCCTTTTTCTATACTATCATTAAATTGGGAAATTTTATTTCTACACATCAAATGTTCTTTGTGTATATCATTTCTCAAAGTACACACTTAATGAATTTGAAATCTCATTTTTTACTTAATACATCACTTATTCTACCAAAAATACCCTCATCTCCTTCCTTCTTGAAACCACCACTATCACCTGTCTCTGCCACCTCCGACCGTTCTCAACCACCACCTCTGGCTGTCATCTTTCTCTACTATCGTAGCCCGATCTCTAACACCGATGATCAATAACAGTCCCAACCACCATTACTTGTTGGACAATCTTCATTGTATTTAAAAGATTTAATTCTATTGTGTACAAAACAACAACTAGAATTTAAAGAAATAAAGAAAATGAGAGAATATGTTTGATTACAAAAATCAAACTCGAAATAATAAATAAATAACAAATTTTATTTTGTTACAAAAACAAAATTAAAATCTGATTAAATAAACAAATAAAACCGAATAAAATTAAACAACTTACTTGATTAATTTCTTTGAATAATTATCTGATCAAGTCTAGTGTTTGACACTGTGTCCTTAAGACAGATTCGTCCTCTCCACGGTGCTTTCAGAATTTGGACGTCTATCTCCCAGAATAAAATGATCTACTACAAACAATAGTAGCACTACAAATTGTTTGCCTAACGAACACACTAAGTGTTTATACTCTCTCTGACAAGAAAATAATGCAGCAACATGAAGAGAATGTTTTCAGAATTATGAAGGACGAAAATTAGAGTTACAAAATCCAAATGAGGGCTGTCCTATTTATAGATGTAAAGGTGGCTGTAGGATTTGAATTGAACAGGTATGAAACCTGTTGGCTTTGAATTCAAACAGATTTGAATCTGTTGAATTATATTTCAAACAGATACCAAAAACGGGAAGGGCCCTGTTTGGGTGTGTACTAATACCAAACCTGTTTATTTTCAGGAAGGGCCCTGTTTGGATGTACAATAAAACCAAACCAGTTTAATTTGAATTTATTTTACCAAAACTAAAATTAAATTCAAATGTTTTTGACCCAAAAAAATTAGTATTGAGCCGAACAAGCCCAACCTCACACCACGCACCCGCGCCGAAGCCCAGGCCCAGCCCGCCCGACCGGACGGACGGACGGCGCGCGCGCGTGTGTGGTGATTTTTGAGTCCAATTGTTCTAGCCCATTTTGCCAATAACCTCTCCCTTTAAAACACTTGGGTACCCCTTGGGGCACACCCAAGTACCAAACCCATGCCTTATAAACCCTTTCAAAACCTCCCACCAAATCAATGTGGGACAAGCCTTATTCAATACCTTTAAGGATTTTCCACCAAAACTTCATTTCCATGGAGCACACTTTGGCTTCAATTTCCCATTCACTCGGTAATGGTTTTGAGCAACCAAATATACCACGTGAATCACAACGCGGCATAGAGCGCATTACCACTTTGACCCGTGTAAATCGATGCACGGGGCCCACCTAAAAAATAGACCAAACTTAGGATAAAATTCTGGTTTTACCCAGAATTTATAACCATTTCCAACAATCCCCCACATGAATGGAATTTGATGACAACGGAAATGCAACAATATGCAGATTTATCGAAAGAGTATAAGTCGAAAATATCTTGCATCAGGATAGGTAGTTTTTGGCCTTGAACCTTCCCTAGTGATAACCTATCGGACTTACTGGCTAACCAATGGACGCGATGCCTTGAATTATTCAGCCGTTTGTGTAAGCCAAGACAATAGATTTCACACAAAATATCTTCTAACACATCGTGGTTCTCACTGTTGTGTTCATTTTGGCCTTGAACGCTCCTGGTTTTCATGAGTGTTTCTAGAGAATGTAGCCTCTTTCATTCTCATAGAACCGGCCCCAGTTCGACACTCATATAGGTAATTCTTATTGTGAGTATCTCCTTATACTCGTCTTGATTTTATGCCTTAATCAAGATATAAGTAATCATTAAAAGCGAAGTTTATCCTGATGCCCCTGCAGACAACATATGTTGCAGATATCACTCTCACCATAGGAATGGGTAGGAATTTTAATCCCTTGGTGATTTCTGGCGAGCCATACATAACTTAGTTGTCCCTTTGAACTTAGTTCTTGGGATCTCCAGTCATATAAGTAGGGTTACCATTATGACGACTCTTATGTAATAGGCTTTAATCCCATCCCTTTCGATGAACTATACACTAGCTCTTTTGTCAAACCTTTTGTTAACGGATCCGCAATATTCTCTTTAAATTTTATATAATCTATTGAGATTATTCCGTTTGACAACAATTGCCTTACGGTATTATGTCGACGACGAATATGTCGTGACTTACCGTTATACATATGATTCTGTGCCCTGCCTATTGCAGATTGACTATCACAATGAATGCAAATAGCTGGCACAGGTTTTGGCCACATTGGAATGTCTTCTAAGAAGTGACGAAGCCATTCTGCTTCTTCTCCTGCTTTGTCTAAAGCAATGAACTCGGATTCCATTGTGGATCGTGCGATGCATGTTTGTTTTGTGGATTTCCAAGAAACAGCAGCGCCTCCCAGAGTAAAGACATATCCACTTGTGGATTTTGAATCTTTAGTATCCGATATCCAATTTGCATCACAATAACCTTCAAGTACTGCTGGATATCGAGTAAAGTTCAAACCATGATCACGGGTGAATCTTAGATATCTAAGAACCCGAATGATCGCTTTCCAATGGTCTTCTTCGGGGTTACTAGTGTACCTACTCAATTTACTTATAGCATAAGCTATATCAGGACGAGTACAATTCATTAGGTACATTAGGCTTCAATGATTTGGGAATATTTTAACTGAGACACTGCATCACCTTTATTTTTCGATAAATAAAGACTGATGTCGACAGGTGTTCTTGCTAAATTCAAATCATCCTTGATAATTTTATCAAGAATTTTCTCAATATAATGCGATTGAGATAATGCATATCCGTCAGATGTTTTAGTAATTTTCATTCCTAATATAACATCTGCGACCCCCATATCTTTCATATCAAATCTTTTGTTAAGCATTTGCTTAGTTGATTTGATCATGTTTTGACTGCTTCCAATGATAAGCATGTCATCCACATAAAGACAAACTATGACATATCCTTGGTCAGTGTTTTTAACATAGACGCATTTGTCACATTCGTTTATCTTAAACCCATTAGTAAGCATTGCATGATTAAATTTTCATGCCATTGCTTAGGTGCTTGTTTTAATTCATAAAGGGATTTTACAAGTCGACAAACTTTCTTTTCTTGCCCTGATACAACAAACCCTTCGGGTTGCACCATATAGATCTCTTCATTTAGATCACCGTTTAAGAAAGCTGTTTTAACATCCATTTGATGTATTTCTAAATTAAACAACGCTGCTATAGCAATAAGCATGCGAATGGATGTTATTCTTGTTACAGGGGAATATGTGTCAAAATAGTCCAGACCTTCCTTTTGTCTGTAACCTTTAACTACAAGTCTCGCTTTATACTTGTCAATTGAACCATCTGCTTTCATTTTTCTCTTGAATATCCATTTATATCCAAGAGGTTTAGAACCTGGTGGAAGATCCACCAATTCCCAAGTATGATTTTGCATAATGGATTCAATTTCATTATTAACAGCCTCTTTCCACAAAGGTGCTTCAGGACCTGTCATTGCTGCTTTAAAGCTTTGAGGTTCATTTTCTAACAAGTATGTCAGAAAATCTGGACCAAAGGATTTAGATGTTCTCGCTCTCTTACTTCTTCTTGGTTCATCATCAGTTAAATCCTGTTGGCTGAGACCATTACTAGTCTCTTGTGTTTGATTGTCATTAGTTTCTTGACTTTGTGTACAATCATAAGTTCTTTTCTGTGAACTTAATTCCTGTCCTTTCTTGTAAGGAAAGACATGTTCAAAAAACACATCATTCCTTGACTCTATAATAGTGTTCACATTTATATCAGGTATTTCTGATTTATAAGTCAGAAACCGATATGCACTACTATTCTGAGCATAACCAATAAACACACAATCTACTGTTTTTGGTCCAATCTTAGTCTTTTTAGGAACAGGAACTTCAACTTTTGCCAAACACCCCCACACTTTTAAGTATTTGTAGGAAGGTGGTCGACCTTTCCACAATTCATAAGGAATGCTATTGGTTTTCTTGTGGGGTATTCTAATAAGAACATAATTAGCAGATAATATTGCTTCCCCCACAAGTTTTGTGGTAAACTTGATTAATTTAGGAACATGCCATTCATCATTTGTTGTCTATGATGTACTTGATTCATAAATTTCAAATCCAAAAATCTAAAATAATTATGACTACACAAATCAGAATTAATGTTATGACAAAATCATATCCTCATAAAAAATTTGCCTAAGAAACGAACAATTCAAAAACCCAATTGATTGTATACATTCTTGCAACTCATTTATAAATAAATGTCACTGTTCATAAAAATATTTGTGACAGAAGAAAATTAAATTATCTCAACTAATGCAAGAGATACACCCCAAATTAATAAAATGGTTTATGGTTTAACAATTTCTACTACGCAAGTAAAATAATTATTAATGACATCTCATTCAAAATAAACCAATAATCAACATAAAAGATTCCTTAAATTACTTCCCAATTAAACGGAACGATATAATTACATACATCTTCATATTTAAATTTCTCTGGTGCTTAAACACCCATTCAAAATTGATTAGAAATATTCAAATTAACCTGCTTAAGTCCAAAGTCGACATAACAATTTATCATTCCAAATCACTTGAAATTATTGTTAAAGAAATAACTTGAGTTGATATCAATACATGCATATCAAACGCATCAACTAAAAAATAATGAATTAGCAAAATAAATTAATCATGCATAATCCCTTAACTTTCATCATGAGATAAAAAACTCATAAATAAAATTCAACGCGTTTTAAATTTTAAACTTTAAAACATATCTTCATTTAATCAGTTTGATTTGTACATAAATAAACAAATTAAATATGCATTAAAATGTTCTTGTGAATATATATATATATATATATATTTTCCGACTCAAGAGCAGAAACAATTCAAGACTATGAATCCACATTGTAATAAAAATAAAATTAGTTTGTAAAACTAATATTTTACTCTAGAAACAAATTCTTCCATGTATACTCACGATGAACTATGATAAAGTCAAAAGAATTAACACCTTTTCACAAAAGGTTCAAAAATAAGTGGTCTATCAAACGAAACCATAAGTCACTTACAAAATTAACAGATTGTAACCGAAACACAAAGTTACATGATTGATTAACAAAATTAATTTTCTAGATACTAAAACCAGAAAATAAATTACAATACAAAATAATTTTATTTTTCTTGTTACTAAAACTAGTAAAATAAAATACCGAAATAATATCTGATTACAAAAATCAGAAAACCAAACCACAAATTAATTTTCTAGTTACTTAAACCAGAAAATAAATTATAACACAAAATAATTTTATTTTTCTTGTTACTAAAACTAGAAAATAATATAATTTTATTTTCCTTGTTACTAAAACTAGAATATAAAATATCACAAAAATATCTGATTACAAAAATCAAAAAAATACAAAATAATTTTCTAGTTACCAAAACCAGAAAATAAATTCTAGTTACTAAAACCAAAAAATAAATGATAACAACAAAATAATTTTATTTTCCTTGTTACTAAAACTAGAAAAATAAAATACCAAAATAATTTTCTGTAACACCAAATAATATTCTGCAATTGTTAATGACACCAGTATATTACTACTAGTTGTCAAAGAAAAGAGACAGTATATTACTACTATCTGTCAAATAGCATAAACCACTATTTGTTTTTCCAACCAGAATATTACTTTGGAAACACAGAAAATTAAATACAATGAAGATACCATAAATACTCTGTCTTAAGATTGTTGGACAATCTTCACTGTATTTAAAAGATTTAATTCTATTGTGTACAAAACAACAACTAGAATTTAAATAAATAAAGAAAAGGAGAGAATATGTTTGATTACAAAAATCAAACTCGAAATAATAAATAAATAAATAAATAACAAATTTTATTTTGTTACAAAAACAAAATTAAAATCTGATTAAATAAACAAATAAAACCGAATAAAATTAAACAACTTACTTGATTAATTTCTTTGAATAATTATCTGATCAAGTCCAGTGTTTGACACTGTGTCCTTAAGAAAGATTCGTCCTCTCCACGGTGCTTTCAGAATTTGGACGTCTATCTCCCAGGATAAAATGATCTACTACAAACAATAGCAGCACTACAAATTGTTTGCCTAACGAACACACTAAGTGTTTATACTCTCTCTGAAAAGAAAATAATGCAGCAACATGAAGAGAATGTTTTCAGAATTATGAAGGACGAAAATTAGAGTTACAAAATCCAAATGAGGGCTGTCCTATTTATAGATGTAAAGGTGGCTGTAGGATTTGAATTGAACAGGTATGAAACCTGTTAGCTTTGAATTCAAACAGATTTGAATCTGTTGAATTATATTTCAAACAGATACCAAAAACGAGAAGAGCCCTGTTTGGGTGTGCACTAATACCAAACCTGTTTATTTTCGAGAAGGGCCCTATTTGGATGTACAATAAAACCAAACCAGTTTAATTTCGGGAAGGGCCCTGTTTGGATGTACAATAAAACCAAACCAGTTTAATTTGAATTTATTTTACCAAAACTAAAATTAAATTAAAATGTTTTTGACCCAAAAAGATTAGTATTGGGCCGAACAAGCCCAACCTCACACCACGCACCCGCGCCGAAGCCCAGGCCTAGCCCGCCCGACCGGACGGACGGCGGCGCTCGCGCGTGTGGTGATTTTTTAGTCCAATGGGTCTAGCCCATTTTGCCCATAACCTCTCCCTCTAAAACACTTGGGTACCCCTTGGGGCACACCCCAAGTACCAAACCCATGTCTTATAAACCCTTTCAAAACCTCCCACCAAATCAATGTGAGACAAGCCTTATTCAATACCTTTAAGGATTTTCCACCAAAACTCCATTTCCATGGAGCACACTTTGGCTTCAATTTCACATTCACTCGGTAATGGTTTTGAGCAACCAAATATACTACGTGAATCACAACGCGGCATAGAGCGCGTTACCACTTTGACCCGTGTAAATCGATGCACGGGGCCCACCTAAAAAATAGACCAAACTTAGGATAAAATTCTGGTTTTACCCAGAATTTATAACCATTTCCAACATTACTAACAAAGAGAGAGATCTAAAAATCTCAGATCTAGGGTTTGAAGAGAAGAAAAAGACTTGAGAGAGGAGGTTGGCCATGGTAGTTTCGGTGGTTGCAGAAGTTGAGATGGAATGGGAAAGATGATGCGAGGGGTGCCAGTGTGAAGGTGTCACAATTGCAATTGCGATCGCAACCGAGAACGGCGAGATCCAAACGATGATGAGCAATGAGAGATGGGAAAGAGGGCTAGAAAGGGTTGCCAGAGGAAGAGGGAGGTTGGAGAAGAGAGAAGAAGAGGCGATTTGATAGCGGTGGTGGCGACGACAACAATAGTGTGTGTGGTGATGTTGAGGTTAGGACAACGACGTTTGGGTTGCTATTGGCAGTGAATGTAGTGGTTGATGGAGGCGGCAAGAAGGAAAGGAAGCTTTGGAGGGACAGCGACCGGAGACAAGGGGTTGGAGAGGGGCGGCAACGACGATAACTTAAGGTTTCCATTGGAAAGATGAGGATATTTTGATATTTTTATTGTAGGACAAAAATGTAATATAAAAAAGATTCATTAAGTGTGTGGATTGAGGTAATTTAGTGTGTGAATATAGAATTTCTCCCTTAAATTATGGCAAGAGATACAATGATGCCAAAATCGAATTTTACCAATACATTCTATTTTTGAGACTTATTACCTATTAAATTCCATTGATAAATTTATTAAGTAATAAATTTATCAGTTTCTCTTGTTTTTATGAACAAAATTATAGTGATAAAATTATCAGTCAGGACCTGTAGGTAAATAAGTCTAGTTAATAGGACCGATTGATAAGTCTTCCAAAAATCTATAATTATAATAGATGAAGATCAACTTTGACAATTGTTGAAATAACCATCTCGAATTAATTAATTCATTCATTCATTTATTTAATAAATTACTGATTGTAATCACCACCAGCAAGTTAATCAATTTTAACGTCATATGTGTAATCACCACCAGCAAGTTAATCAATTTTAACGTCATATTAAACATGGAAGTCACGTTTATCAGTTAATCGAAATGAGTTGATCCATAAATCAAGGCCTTGATACCACAAGTAACGTAACTATAACAATTAAAATAATTCTACACATAAGAAATGTTACTAAAAATGCAAGAGGTTCCAATGATATTTGTACATGACTGCTTTTAATAAGATTGTTAATAAGAGTTTGTGTAGATGTAACATTACTCGTCACCCATCATTACATAGAGAGAGAAGATGATCAAATAATAAACTCTATGGTGAATTATACTAATGGTCCCTATAGTTTGGGACTTGTGTCAGTTTGGTCCCTGACTTTTCAATTGTGACATATTTGACCCTGAATTTTGAATCTTGTTCCAAATAAGGACAATTGTAGATACTATTAGATTTTTCAAGGGCAAAATCGTCAACTTGATAAAATATAAATTAATTTGATAAAAATAGATGTCAAAAAGTTATTTTTGAATTTTTAAAAATTATTTCTAGCTACTAAAGATAAAATTATATAAAATTGATAAATCTTTTAGACATTTATTTATTTTTTTTACCAAATTAATTTTTGTTATGTATTTAGATGATGATCATGTAAAATTAATTTTTAAAAATTAATCATGTAATTTTTATTAATTTTTATCAATTTTACATAATTTTATTTTTGGTGGGTAGAAATAATTTTTAAAATATTTTTTTTACATTTATATTTGTCAAATTAGTTTATATTTTATCAAATTGACGATTTTGCCCTTAAAATTAAGCAATGGTATGTTCAATTGTCCTTATTTGGAACAAGATTCAAAATTTATGATTAAATGTGTCACAATTGAAAAGTCAGGGACTAAAGTGACACAAATCTCAAATTATAGGGACTATCAGTGTAATTTGCCGTAAACTCTATCAGAAGAATCCTTTATAAAGTAAGTATTTCATATTTAAAATTTTTAAATTTAAACTTTATCTTAATATTGACTTTTTCTAATTATGGAGTCTAAACATAAGAAAACAGGTAAAAGATAGGTAGGCTGATGGCCACAACAAAATGTGAAACTAACAGGAGATTCCTTCATACAAAATTAATTTAATTAATACAGAATTATATGATGTTGATCTTGTAACTTAATTTTGATTCCTCCAATGATTTTATTAATACAGAATTACATGAGTAGATCTTGTAGCTTAATTTTGATTCCTCCAATGCTTATGGGTTATGGTTATTGAAGTTGACTCTTTATGTCCCATGATTTCATGCATGTAACTAGACCTTGATATTAAATTAGTAGCATAACTTACAAGAAGTTCCGTTCTAAAAAAATAAAAATAAAACTTACAAGAAATTTTATTGGCTAAACTAATATAAGAAAAAACATTAACTAAAAATAAATAAAAATTTGTCTCAAAATAAATTAACAAAAAAATCAAATTAAACAATTTTATTTATTTATTTATTTATTAGTGATTGACTGCCCAATGAACTATGATTAACATCACCTAAGTTTTATTGTTTTTCTTTGGAAAATAGGATTAAGAAGGTGTTTGGGGTGCAATATCAAAGTATATTTTTTTATCATTTAATTTTTTAAAGTCATATCATCTCTTTATTTTTTTTCACGTCATTTTATAAACAAATTAAAAAATTTACTTATTTAGATCCTTCTTAATTTTTTTAAAAATTTAAATATGATATATAGATTTTTTAGATTCACATGACACGATGCCTTCCTTTTGTTTTATGCTCTTTTAGGGTCAATTTTAAAAATCAAAGGAATCCAATCTATTGTATTATTTATTATTTTGATTGATGACCCTTTCTTTCTCCATCCATCAATCTCACTCAATATAAATAACGGTTAGGGGTACTATTGTAGGCACAACAGTTACTGTTGTGTCATTTGTGAGAGATTATTTTGAATATTTTTTGATAATTTAAATCGTTCATATTGTAGGATTCATCAAGTAGATCATTCATATAAAAAAATCAATATATGTAGCCCTATAACCAAAGTACATTTGTTTCTATAAAAATTAACGGTTAACATAATTTTTATAAAATTTTAAAAACAATCAAGACTTAATCATAGGGTTATGAATATTCGATTAACTTGATTTTTTACATGAATAATATTTTTGACGAATCTTACAATATTAACGATTCAAATTATCGAAAACCATTGAAAAGGCTTCCCACAAAGAGGCAGCAGTAACTGTCATGTCTTGAGACATAGCAGTAGCCCTTCTTATATAAATAAATAAGTAGATTTTTTATTTTAATTGTTTACAAGAAGAGTAAGGCTATATTTTGTTGGGAAGTTGAGAGGGAGAATTGAATTATCAATCCGTGTGATCCCAAACTCATATTTGTATATTTGTTTATATATTTTTTATAAAAAATTAAATATATATATTTATTTAAATTGTTCAAAAAAAATCTTTAAGAGCTTAAATATTATATCTAATTTTTTAGTGATGACTTGACCTTTTGTTTTATGCTTTCTAGGGGTCAATATTAAAAAACAAGGAATCCAATCTATTGTATTAATTATTATTTTGATTGATTACCCTTTCTTTCTCTTTCCATCAATCTCACTCAATACAAATAAATAAGTAGATTTTTTTTTATTATAATTGTTTACAAGAAGAGCAAGGCCATCCTTTGTTGGGAGGAGAGATTGGATTATTAATTTGTGTTATCTATTAAATTTATGTTTGTATGTAATACGATATTATGAGATTAACAGTTTCATCTTCTTATGGTGGAATTAACATTTTCATGAAAAGGTTGAAATAGCTAATCTCCTCACACAAATTCATGGCTCAATTATTATTTTTCCTTCCACTTTACAAAACGAACAAAATTATATTATATGGAAGGATTTTTAAGTAATTTTATAAATTTAGTCCTAACTAACTAATACCAGCACACTAGTACACAAACAAACACATACTATCTTACATCTTTAATCTAATATCATCACATTAATAATCTCCTCACTTAATCCACCATACTCATAATTCTATAGAACTTAATCCGTTAAACAAATGGGACCTAAGAGTTTATAACGGGAACTTAAGGAGTCTTCAAGTGTCCCATCTGTTTGGATTTACCTTGAGTTTTAAAAATATTAGAATAAATTACACTTATCTCCATTAAGATTTTAAAAAATAGATAAATAATTCCATAAATTTTGAATAATTACATTAATTTCTTTTTTAGTAAGGTTAAAATAATTAAAACTAATACATATGAGTAAACAATGAAATAAAGAATGATAAATATTTTAGTAGAAAAAATATGACATTTTGGGTGGATTGAATATGAAATGATTTTTGAAATGTGGAATGTGATTTGTCCAAATTAGCAATGTAACTATAAAAATCTTTGAAAAATGCTAAAGATTCCAAATGTTTTACCAAATGTTATGTGGGTTCCACACTCATGTAAGACATTTAGTAGAACATTTAGTAAAATATTTGAGATCTGTAGCATTACTCAAAATCTTTTAGTGCTTTGTTTAAAATGTGACACAAACAACTAAAATTAAGAAGGAAATCTTTAAATTGACCATACCAAACAATGATAAATGTGTCAATTTACATAAACAATAGCATGTGTGTTCATCAAAATAAGGGAAATCCTATTTACACCACTAGCTTAGCTCCTTACACTCAAAATATAATTTTTTTATTTTATATTTTTATAATTTCTATAATTACTTTATTACCCCCCTTCCTAACCTTTCACATTCTCCTTGCACCCAAAACCTAAAACCCTAACCCTAACACCCATATCTCTCTCTCTCTCTCTCTCTCTCTCTCTCTCTCTCTCTTCTTTACTGTCGTTTCCGCCGATCGTCACCACTATCAGCACCTAGCTCGTTCTTCGCGAGCCTTGTGAATCTTCATCCTCCTCCTCCTTCTCTTCCTCATCATCATCATCGTCATCGTCATCGTCATCGTCAAGTCCTCGCCATGTTTGCGAATGTTGAGTCCTCTTGAATCGGAAGCCATGTTTGCGAGTTTCATGCCTTCTTCTAATGGCTCTGGCGGCAATTCTAACTCTCATGATATGCAAATTTTGACGACGGCTATGAAGCATGAGCTATCATAGCAGAACTAGCAGTATTCGAGTTCTTCCTCAACGCAGATGACTTACCAAACTGCACTAGATCACCATGATTTACCAAGCCACACAAGCCACCAACGGCGACGGTCGGTGGCAACGGCGGTGAGGAGGAGAGAAAGGAGATGAAAATGAGTGTTAGGGTTAAAGTTTTTAGATTTTCAGGGTAAGGAGAAGGAAAAATATTAGGAATAAGAGTAATAAAGTAATTATAAAAATTATAAAAATATAAAATAAAAAAATTATATTTTGAGAGTATAAAGAATTAAACTAGAGTGCTGCTATTAATACTTCATGAATTATTTTGAACTCCTCAATTTTTAGCTGTTTTTTTATTATAATAATAATCTCAAATAAAATTACTAAAAATGACATCATTAATTTTGGGACACCTCGTCTCACAATTAAATCCACACACCATTACATCATGAATTAGGGTTTATGAGAGCACCCACCGTCATCACTACCCATTTGATTACCTACACTTCTCCGACAATGATAATGAGTGGAAGTTTTTTCGGCAACCACAACTCTTTGAGATGAAAGGATGTAACAATCCCAATCCATGATTAACGTATACACTATGATTAAGTATGCCTAATAAGAAATTAAGATGAAATCCTGAGTTAATTACATATACATTGATTGTTTGTGTTTCTATCTGTCTATCGTAGAAATATTTATTTGCATTTCTGTTTCTTTTTTAGAATTGAAGGCCTTATTGGTATCCGATCATGAAATTGGCTTGATTTATGTGTTATTTAGGATTTTTAGAATTTTATGGTAGGTTTAATTAAAATTCGATTCGGAGCGATTAAATTAGATTAATTAATGTTCTTTTACTTAGTTATAATTAGCCACCACTAATGAAACCTATATAAGGCTCCTTATGTGCCCCCACTTATTCCTTTTCCTCATTTCAACACATCTTTGAGCTTATACACACACCAAATGTGAGAGAGAGGGAGAGTGAGAAGTGGTTGTGCTCAAACTTGAGTTGGGAGAAGATTGAAGAGAAATCAAAGGGATTTAACTCATTTTCTTGAAGAATTTGAGTCTTAGGTAAGAATTCAACTCATTTATGTAACCTTGAACTCATTTTCTTGAAGAATCAAAGAGAATTAAGTTGTGTCAATCAAGAATTAAACTAGATGTGTAGAAATTGAGCCATACCATGCATGCATGCACTTCCATCACATTTTTGAGTTTGAATTTCAAACAAATTTCACATGCATGTGTCTATCACGACTTGGTTTTGAGAAGTCATCACATTTCTTACCATTTGACCTTAATTGATCATGTTTTGGAAAGCCTAAGTTCATAGCAATTCATGCATGTCATGTTCATGGCATATTCATAAGTTTCAAGTTAACTTTTGAATAATTGGCAAGCTTTTGGGCTTTGATTTTGTGAAATGACTTTGAATTCACTATGTTCTATCCATTTACAAGTGTTACCTCAAGTTTTTGGGCCAAAAAACCATGATATGCAGCTTTGAATTTGAGTTTTGCACTTGGAGAGCAATTTGGAAATTCCAGATTCTACCTCTCTGCTCGAGCGATAGATCCTGCGCTCGAGCGACCACTCTGGGATTTTGCATTTCCGCTCGAGTGACCAAAATTTGGCTCGAGGATGAAATGCAAGCTCCCTGAAGTTTACACATTTTGCAAGCTGCTCGAGCAACAAGAGTTGCGCTCGAGCGAGGACTTCAGTCTCACGCTTAAACGACCGTTGAGCGATCATCGAGCCGAGAATTCACACAATCAAAACTTTTTCAGAGTTTACAGACCGCTCGAGCAAAGGAAGTTGAGCTCAAGCGGCCCCTCATATTTTTGCATGCCTGCTCGAGCGAAGGTATCTGCGCTCAAGCGAGAACCCTATTTTCAACAAGTTTTGTTAAGAGTTCCAAAGAGCATTTTGGCATCCATATTGCATCTTAAGCATTCATAGGCCATGTTTAAGACACAATAAGAGGTTAAGACTTAGAAACACACTAAGATCGAAATGAACGAAGTTAAGTACCAACTGAGTGTGCGTTTCATTGTGTGTCTCTGTTATGTATGTGTAGGTCACGCGCCACAAGTTATCTGATTTGTCTGTTCTGCAAGTGGAGCTATCTGTGAGTAATAACTTTGTAAAACAATGCTTACGTTTAAGTAATTTCTATATGTTATGCTATGACAAGAAATGCTCTGTTTTCTGACATGCTAAGTTCTGAATCAATGAATGATTATTCAAATTTCTGAAAAGTAATTGTGGCATCCTTAGCACAAGGTTCTTACTCAAGGATAACAATGTTGGATCAATCTTCTGTGTATATAAAATAAACTGAAAATAATTCAAACAAAATAAAATAAACTTACAGAAATTATTTTGTTGAACCGAATCAATAATTAAAGACCAAGTCGAGTGTGTGACACTCTGTCCTTAAGACAGATTTGCCCCGCTACGGTGCTTACGGTTGAGTGGCGTCTATCTCCCAGGATACAATGATCTTCACAAACTTGTAGTAGCACTCCACACAAATTTGTACGCGAACTAAAACCTTGTGTTCTTATACTCTCTTTATTTTAATTCTAAAACTAGAATGTAGAGAAATGCAAACAAAAATAGTTTGGACAACAAATAGAAAGAAATTTCAGACTGAATATTTTCGGATCTGAACACTGCTGGAATAGTAAGTATATATAGGCAAGAAATCTGACCCGAAAAGGTACTTTGAGGAAGTGAACAGGTGTGAATTGAATTTGAACAGATGCAATCTGTTTCAAACACATTCTGCCGTTGCACATGGGATAGTTTTCTTTCCAAACAATTTTGAAAAGTAGCCGTTGCACATGGAACAGTTTGAACTTTATTATTTAAACTATTAGGAATATATATATATATATATATTAAACTATTTGAATATATATATATATTAAACTATTCGAATAGTTTAATAAATAAAGGAAGATGTACAAATTTTAGGAAATCACTTAGGAACCCAAAATTTGAATTTAGAATTAAATTAAATTCCCACAATTACAATCTTTAGGAAATCACTTAGGAACCCAAAATTTGAATTTAGAATTAAATTAAATTCCCACAATAATTTTTATTGAAAAAATTCAAATGAATTTTATCTAAAAAATTAATGTTAGACCCGAAAACGACGTTAACTTCCCATTCACTCGTAAATGGTTTTGACGTACCGTCTTCACTGTGTGACTTGCCACGTGGCAAGGAACACTTCACCTCTTCGGACCCGCCCCAAAAGACGTTCGGGGCCCACCCAATTTTGGGCTAAAAAATATGCCTATATTAAACCATTTTTCCAACAATCCCCCACATGAATGGAATTTGACGGAGAGAAAATGCAACAACATGATCTAAATACAGAGAGTACAGAAATTGGAAATATTCTGCAAAGGATAGGTAGCTTTTGGCTTTGAACCTTCCCTTCTGAGACACTATCGGATTTACTAGCTAACTAATGAACGTGATATCTTGAACTGTTCAGCCGTTTGTGTAAACCAAGACAATAGAACTCACACAGTATATTCCCAGACATAGTTTAGTTCTCACTATTGTGTTCATTTTGGCCCTGAACAACCTGGTCTTCATGAGTGCTCTAGAGAATTGTAGCCCTTCACAAATCTCACAGAATCGGCCCAGTTCACACTCACATAGGTGATGCTTATGAAGAGTATCCTGCCATACTTCACTAGGTGATGCTTATGAAGAGTATCCTGCCATACTTCACTAGGTGATGCTTATGAAGAGTATCCTGCCATACTTCACTAGGTTTACCTAGATATAAGAATCATTAAAATTTTACTTAACCTCAAACGCTGCAGTCATCACTATTTCATCATAGAAAATGGGTAGGAGTTTGACTCCCCAGTGATCCTTCTGAGTCAATCACAACTCGGTCGTCCCTTTGAACCTAGATCTTGGGATCTCCAGTCAACTAGGTTGGGTTGCCGTTGTGATAACTCTTATTTAATAGGCTTAAGTCCCATTCTCCTCGATGAATTCTCAACTAACTCTCTTGCTAACCCTTTGGTTAGTGGATCCGCTATGTTGTCTTTAGACTTAACATATTCTATGGAAATAATTCCATTAGAGAATAGTTGTCTTACGGTGTTATGTCGACGACGAATGTGTCGTGACTTACCGTTATACATATGACTCTGTGCTCTACCAATTGCTGATTGACTATCACAATGTATGCATATAGCAGGCACCGATTTTGGCCAATTTGGAATATCTTCAAGGAAATGGCGAAGCCATTCTGCCTCTTCCCCTGCTTTGTCTAAAGCTATGAATTCTGATTCCTTAGTAGACCTAGCAATGCAAGTCTGTTTGGAA
The DNA here is from genome assembly GCA_030407325.1 of Camellia japonica. Taxonomy (NCBI): domain Eukaryota; kingdom Viridiplantae; phylum Streptophyta; class Magnoliopsida; order Ericales; family Theaceae; genus Camellia; species Camellia japonica. The sequence continues at coordinate 149,399,825 of JAPPVO010000032.1, read as the reverse complement.
GATTTCCAAGATACAACCGCCCCACCAAGAGTAAAGACATACCCACTGGTGGACTTCGAGTCTCTAGTATCCGATATCCAATTTCATCACAGTATCCTTCAAGTACTGCTGGATATCTAGTATAATTCAGCCCAATATTACGAGTAAATCGGAGATACCTTAGAACCCTTATAATTGCTTTCCAGTGTTCTTATAGCGACCCCGGTCTTTTTCTTTTAGATTGTTGTATCCGGACTTAAGTTCCGTGGATCCAGACATTGTGTATTGTTGTTGTTGTTCTTTAATTCTTTGATTTTGAGTTATGGGTTGAGTTGGGCAGGTTTGTTACAGGTTGGTTGGGTTGGAAACCAAGTATTGCTGTCCAGAATTTTGGACCTTTGCTCGAGCGAGGAGTTGGTCGCTCGAGCGAGCTGTTGTTTTTGTTCTTCGCTCGAGCCAGGGTTTGGTCGCTCGAGCGAGAGTCTGTGTCTGGGCTTAGGACCTGAGAGATGTGTTTCTTGGCTCGAGCGAGCGAGGTGTATGTTTTCGAGTTCTTCGCTCGAACGAGCATTTCGTCGCTCGAGCGAGCTTCTGGGTTGCAGACCTGAAGCATCGAGTTTTTGGCTCGAGCGAGCTTTTCTTCGCTCGAGCGTGGATTTTTGTGTCTGGTCGCTCGAGCGACCATGTCTTCGCTCGAGCGAGCCTGTTCAGTTTAAATAGGCAGCAGCGGGTTTTTTAATCAGTTTTCTATCTCTTTTTGTTTCTAAACCCTAGGTCCGACCATTCTCTCTCCCTACACACCTTCTACCCTAGGTTTCATCTAGTATTAGGGTGTTTCTACCCTAGACCCTTTATTAAAAAGTTAGAGAGGGTCGAGGGCTTCAGTTTAATCTGAATAATTTGGGTTTTGGAGCACTTTGGAGTTGGGTCAGCATCTTCGTCTCCTCTTTTTGGGTTATTTCTTCGAGGTAGGGATCTCCTACTCCAATGTATACGTTTTGTTCTAAGTTTTAGCATTTTAATATGTTGGGGGTAGTTTGGTAATTTTGGGAAAAACCCTAGTTGTTGTATTAAATTGAATTGTATGTTTAATTTAAAGAAAACTGGGGAAATTAGTTGAATTCATGAGACTGAGGAAATTATTGATTAAAGGGGGTAGTTGATTAATTTAAATCACTTGCCTATTGAATTGTTGATTTATTTATTTCCAGTCTAGAAATAACTGTTTGGGCTATCGGTGGAGGATAGTCATGATTGTTGTAGACATTGCATGTGGATTAGGGATAACTGGAACTAATCACATTGGTTAAGTCATTAATGTTGACTGTTGAATTAATACAGACATTATGTGTATTGATTGTGAGATGTATATGTTATGTGTTTACATACATGTATTAATTGAGCATTGCATATGCATATTGTGTGGGAGGAGATAGGGGATGTACTCCACGGTTAGGGGAAGATAGGGGATGGACCTCTTAACCGTATTTTTGTTTGGGAGGAGATAGGGGATGGACTCCATTAGCATCACTATTATGTGTGCTTATTGATATTGAAGTGTTTTTGCATATTATTGATACAACACTAAAATGTGTATCATATTGGAAGTATGGAAGTGTTTTGATATGAGCCTATGTCTCATTTGTGTTGTTGATATTGGACGTAATGTGAATATGCTATATAGATCACAGTTGTAAGTTTGGTCAGGTTCTGAACCATATTGATAATAATGGAAATTGATAAGTGTCATAGACATTAGTGTCTTAGGACTGTATGTTGATATAATTGATTATCATGCTTAACCAATTATTGAATGCTAGAACTTTATTCAATGCTTATATTTGGTTTAGTATTTTCCTACTGGGCTGTGGCTCACCCTTTATGGGAACATCATTTTCAGGTTCAGGTGATAAGCTACCTCCAAGGGCTTAGCTTGGAAGGACTTGGATTTGAAGATTAGATTAGTTTTCTGTTTTTATTAGAATTACATGTAAACATTCAAGCCTAGGGCTTTATTTGTATTTGAGTTAGAACTCATATTTTTGTGTCCAAGTGTTTGCTTGGCAAGATGTAAGCCTGTAGGGCATTTATTATGATGTTACATGTAATGTTTTCTTTTCGTAATACTCTGATGATTGAGATAATACATTGTTTTCTTTTAATAATGCAAGTCATTGTTATATGTATATTGGGTTAATTTTTAGGGCGTTACAGTTCTACTCCCGGATTACTCGTATACCTACTTAATTTACTTACTGCATAAGCTATGTTCGAGCGAGTGTAGTTCATCAAGTACATTAAGCTTCCAATAATTTGGGCATACTCTAATTGAGAAATACTTTCATGTACATTCTTAGAAAGATACAAATTAACATCTACAGGTGTTCTAGCAAGATGATCATCATCTTTGCTAAATTTGTCAAGTATTTTCTCAATGTAATGAGATTGTAACAAAGCATATCCTTCTGATGTTTTGGTAATTTTCATACCAAGAATAACATCAGCAATGCCCATGTCTTTCATGTCAAAATGTTTATTCAACATTTTCTTGGTAGTTTTAATCATGTCACTATTACTACCAATGATGAGCATATCATCTACATAAAGACATACAATGACATAACCTTTATCTGTGTTTTTAATATAAACACATTTGTCACACTCATTAATTTTAAATCCATTTGACATCATTGCCTTGTCAAATTTCTCATGCCATTACTTTGATGCTTGTTTTAAACCATATAATGATTTAACCAATTTACACACTTTCTTTTCTTTTCCTGGAACAGAAAAACCTTCTAGTTGTTCCATGTAAATTTCTTCATTTAACTCATCATTTAAGAAAGCGGTTTTCACATCCATTTGATGAATTTCTAGATTATATAGAGATGCAATGGCAATTAGCATTCTAATGGATGTTATTCTAGTAACCGGTGAGTATGTGTCAAAGTATTCAAGACCTTCTTTTTGTCTAAAACCTTTGACCACAAGTCTTGTCTTGTATTTGTCAATTGATCCATCTGCTTTCATTTTCCTTTTGAAAATCCACTTGTACCCAAGAGGTTTACAACCTGGTGGCAAGTCCACTAATTCCCAAGTGTGATTTTGTAAGATGGATTCAACTTCACTGTTGACAGCTTCTTTCCATAAAGGAGCTTCAGGATTGGACATAGCCTCTTTAAAAGTTAAAGGCTCATTTTCTAACAAATATGTTAGAAAATCTAGACCAAAAAATTTTGAGGTTCTAGCACGTTTACTACGCCTAGGTTCCTCTTCTTTATTTTGGTTTAACTCTTGCTCTTGTTCTTGATCATGTTCTTGATCTTGACTAGTAATAGCATCATGAGATCTTTTATTGTTACTAGTCTCTTGTCCAGTCTTATTTGGAAATACATGTTCAAAGAAAGATGCATTCCGAGATTCAATAATAGTATTTACATGCATTTCGGAATGTTCTGATTTATTAATCAAAAACCGATATGCACTACTATTCTTGGCATAACCAATGAAAATGCAATCAATGGTCTTAGGACCTATCTTAGTCTTTTTAGGACTAGGAATAGCCACTTTCGCCAAACACCCCCACACTTTTAAATATTTGTAGGATGGTACTCTTCCATGCCACAATTCATAAGGTGTTTGATTCACTTTCTTTCGGGATACTTTATTAAGTATATAATTAGCAGAAAGTATTGCTTCCCTCCACAAGTTCTAAGGTAATCCAGAACTGATTAACATGGCATTCATCATTTCTTTTAAAGTCTTATTTTTCCTTTCAGCAATTCCATTTTGCTGAGGTGAGTAAGGAGCAGTGGTTTGATGAATTATTCCATGTTCTTTACAAAATTCACCAAAAGGTGATTCATATTCACCACCCCTATCACTTCTAAGTTTCTTGATTTTCTTACCAAGTTGATTTTCAACTTCATTCTTATATTGACTGAAAGTTTCCAAAGCTTCATCCTTGGTTCGAATTAAATAAACATAACTATATCTAGTATAGTCATCTATAAAAGTGATAACATACTTTTTCCCACCTCTGGTTTGAATTGATTTAAAATCACAAATGTCACTATGAATTAATTCAAGTGGTTCCGTACTTCTTTGAATTGAATGAAAAGGATTTTTGGATAATTTTGCCTCAACGCAAATTTCACATTTATGATTTGAATCAATGTCAAATTTAGGTAAACATTCCATATTAATTAATCTACGCAAAGATCCATAATTAACATGTCCTAGTCTACCATGCCATAAATTTGAAGACTCAAGCAAGTAAGAAGAAGATGTATTATTATTAATAACTGAGGGTACAACGGTCATTACATTTAACTTGAAAAGGCCATCAGACATGTAACATTTTCCTACATACATCCCATTCTTAGTAAGTACAAATTTATCACTCTCAAATACTAGCCTAAACCCATTCTTACTCAACAAAGATCCGAAAATAAGATTCTTGCGAATGTCTGGTACATGCAGCACATTGTTGAGAGTGAGTTCCTTTCCTGATATCATCTTGAGAACAATCTTTCCTTGTCCTTCAACTTTGGAAGTTGAGGAGTTGCCCATAAAAAGTTGTTTACCATTGTCTACTGTAGAATAAGATGTGAACATCTTTTTGTCGGCACAAATATGACGAGTAGCACCAGTGTCCACCCACCATTCTTTAGGATTTCCGACAAGATTTGCCTCGGAAACAACTGCAGAAAGATTGATGTCATCGACACCATTGGAAATATTGTCCACTTCGGTCATATGAGCTTGAGCAGGCTTCTTGTTTGTTCTCCTTTTGCTTTTGCCTTTGCTACGGCAATCTTTGGCCCGATGTCCCTCTTTGTCACAAATGTAACATTTGCCATTAAACTTGTACTTTTTATTTTCCCCCCCTTTAGAGCCTTGTGATGAACTTTCTCCAGAAGACTTTCGTTTCTTTGTTTTTGAAGCATGTTCCACCACATTTGCCTTAGACTCCATAGGATGCTTACCAGCCCGCTTTTCAGAATTACGGTTGTCCTCCTCAATCCTTAAACGCACAATTAACTCGTCCATAGAAATTTCTTTGCGCTTGTGTTTGAGGTATTTCTTGAATTCCTTCCAGCCTTTTGGTAATTTTTCAATTAAGGCTGCAACTTGGAAGGATTTACTGAGAGACATGCCTTCTGCGTGAATGTCATGCAGAATGAGTTGAAAATCTTAAGCTTGGCTGATCACAGTTTTTGAATCAACCATTACAAAATCTAGGAATCTGCCAACCACAAATTTCTTTGAGCCGGCATCTTCCGTTTTGTACTTTTTCTTCAACGATTCCCAAAGTTCCTTTGCTGTCTTGATTGGACAGTAGACGTTGTATAATGTGTTGTCAAGTCCGTTCAAGATGTAATTCCAGAAAAGGAAATCGGCATATTTCCAAGCATCAACCGCAGCAACCACTTGCCGGTCGGTTTCATCCTCTTTCAGGATAGGAGCATCTTCACGGAGGAAACGAGCCAGGTTCAGAATTGTAAGATAGAATAACATTTTCTGTTGCCATCTTTTAAAGTCAGTTCCTGAGAACTTCTCTGGCTTCTCTCCATGATTTATTGGTACTGTCACCACAGGAGAGGGGGTTGGTACAATTGTAGCCACCACAGTTGTCACGACCCAAACCCGCCCCTATGGGTTTAGCACCGTAACCGGCCAGTAATCCGAGATTACCGAAGGCCTGCTTAACAGTAAAACAGTAATACAGAGTACAGGGGCTGGCGGAAGCCAAAACAGTAAATAAAAGATGTCCAATGAGCAGTGACAGTCTGTATGCAAAAAGAATTTTCATACATATACACATAAACAGTACATATACATCCATATACAGTTAGTACCAAAACAGTATGCACAGTATTTACAATTATCCAGATCAGGGACTTGATCCCTATTAAGACAGTACAGTACAAAAACATTCAGTCTATACAGGTCAGAAACAAAAAGGGGAAAACTAAAAGTCCCCAAACAGCCTTGGCTTTAACAGGCTCGGAACCTCGCAATGAGCACATAGGTTGGCTTGACAAAACGAGAGCTTGCCTGACGCTCCTAGCATCGTTCCGGTGCCTGTACACCTACATATATATATGAGCAGTGAGCTAAAGCCCAGTGAATAACATAATGCGTAAAGAGGTTAAGAATGAATGTCCTTTCAGTATTGAAAACAGTCATTTCAATCAGTATATCAGTTATTCAGTCATAGCAGTCATATGTGGTACATCCAATAGCAAAACAGTACAGTAGGTCTAAACAGACCGAACAGTCAGTTGATGGCCATCATATCAGTAAACAGTAGTGGTTCCAACATGGGAACCGACAGAGATCTCTGTGATAGTAGCAGTACAGTACAGTAACAGTAGGTTGCTAAGGATGCCACAATACAGTTCACAATTAGGACATCATTCAATCAGTAACAGTATCATTTCAGAAAACAGTACAGTTCAATTGTTCAGAAGATAATCATTATTGAACATATCTTTACAACATTGTTACTCACAGAGTTCTGGGCTACAGATAGGCTAGTACGCGTCTCCGGATGCCAACCCTACACAGTTACAGGATGAACACACACTAAGTTACACATTCGGGAATCAAAGACTAAATCCCTAGTTTGCCTCGGTGTGGTGCTACATCAATATCCTCATTAAGATGCCTTAAACTAGGCTTAGGAATGCCTAGGATGAAATGAGGATGCAAAGATGCACTTTAAAAATATTTTCAGAACTTTCAGAAAACCGGGTCCCGTTCGAGCGTGGCTTTCCCCGCTCGAGCGGACATGCAGACAAAGGTTCCCCGCTCGAGCGTCACTTTCTCCGCTCGTGCGGACTGCAAAATATGGCAAAAGTACTGGATGTGTGAAAATCACGCTCGATGGGCGTTCGACACCCGCTCGAGCAAGTGACTCAGGTCCCCGCTCGAGCGTGCATTTACCCGCTCGAGCAGACTGTAAAACAATGCAAAGTGCTGGGAGCACGCATTTCACGCTCGAGCGCCACTTTCCTCGCTCGAGCGTGAGTCCAAATTCTGGAAATTCCATATTCGAACCTCAAGCTCAAAACCAAGTTTAAATGCCTCACATGCGATCCTCTTGGGCTAATTTTTTGGAAAACACTTGTAAACTCATAATATAACATGATTCAAAGCTCAATTTAAGAAATCAAAGCCCAAAGGTAAATTAATTAAATACAAACTTTAGCTCAAAACTCAAGAACATGGGAATTAATGCAAAACTCATACATGCATGACTTCTAATGACTTCAAAGCTTCTAAAACATGCTCCAAAGAGCCAATTCTTTCAAAAACATGGTGAAATCATGGACTATGGTCAAAAGATGGACATGCATGTGGAATTTATGAACTAAAACCTCAAAACTTCAAAATATAGACATGCATGCAAGAATTAAACTCTTAATTCAACACATTAAGCCATATCTTGGCTCTAAACTTCAAATTTAACATAGACCATGCAAGGCACAACTTAAACTCACAACCAAGAAGATGAGTTCTAACCTTAGGTCTTCAAACTCAAGAATATAAGCTCAATTGCACAAATCCTCTACAATTTCTTCAAGTCTCCAAGCAAAACTTGTTGAAACCAAGCTCTCCTAACTCTCTCTCTCTCTCTAGTCGGCTATAGCACTCAAAGTGGCTGAAGAAGTGATATAGAATCGAGGCTCAAATGTTGTATGAGATGGCCCACTAACATGGCATTTTGGTAATTAAGTCCAACTCTTGCAATTAATCATTATTTAGTCTAATTCATCATACCAAATCACATTTCAATTAAATATACCATAAAATTACATAAATTCTAACGAGCATAAAACATTAATCAATTTCGAATTCGGCCGCCGATAAGGCCTTCAATTTGCAGTTTAACACATAAAACATGAACGGATAATTTAGCAGTCAACAGATAGGATTACATTCAAACTAACACACTCAATCAATCAGTTCAGAACATTGAGTCAATCAATCAATTAACATGCTTAATCATAGATTAGCACTAATCAGTGGTGTTATCAGTAAACAGTGGTGAGGGTTGTCACAACAGTAGTACTTGTTTGGGCATTTGTTTCAGTAGCCATCAATTCTAATTTATAAAACAAAATTATAATTAGAATTTACACTACACAGAAAATTAAACCAAATTCATAAAATTAAATTCTGTAAAAAATAAAAGAAACAAGAATATAACTTTTATTTTCCAATTAATTTGGAAATAAAATAAAATTTTATTCAACCAAATTAATTCCATACAGGAAATTAAATTATGTAAAATAAAAGAAATAAGAATATAACTTTTATTTTTCAATTAATTTGGAAATAAAATAAAATTTTATTCAACCAAATTAATTCCACACAAGAAATTAAATTCTGTAAAATAAAAGAAATAAGAATATAACTTTTATTTTTCAATTAATTTGGAAATAAAATAAAATTTTATTCAACCAAATTAATTCCACACAGAAAATTAATTTCTGTAACACTTCAATAATTAAAATACTAAAACAGAATTTTAAGTAATGAAAACTCATAAAATAATTTCTAAAACCCAAAATTAATTTCTGAAAAAATTCCACAAAAATATATTCTGAATTGTTAATGACACCAGTATCGTACTACTAGTTGTCAAAGAAAATAGACGGTATATTACTACTATCTGTCAAATAGCATATAATCACTATTTGTTTTTCCAACTAGAATATTATTTTGTAAATCCACAGAAAATGATTTTCTAAAAAGAAAAAAGAGAAAAGGAAACAAACGAAAAATTCTGTAAACAGAATAATTCGGATCTGTCTTAAGATTGTTGGATCAATCTTCTGTGTATATAAAATAAACTGAAAATAATTCAAACAAAATAAAATAAACTTACAGAAATTATTTTGTTGAACCGAATCAATAATTAAAGACCAAGTCGAGTGTGTGACACTCTGTCCTTAAGACAGATTCGCTCCGCTACGGTGCTTACGGTTGAGTGGCGTCTATCTCCCAGGATACAATGATCTTCACAAACTTGTAGTAGCACTCCACACAAATTTGTACGGCGAACTAAAACCTTGTGTTCTTATACTCTCTTTATTTTAATTCTAAAACTAGAATGTAGAGAAATGCAAACAAAAATAGTTTGGACAGCAAATAGAAAGAAATTTCAGACTGAATATTTTCGGATCTGAACACTGCTGGAATAGTAGGTATATATAGGCAAGAAATCTGACCCGAAAAGGTACTTTGAGGAAGTGAACAGGTGTGAATTGAATTTGAACAGATGCAATATGTTTCAAACACATTCTGCCGTTGCACATGGGATAGTTTTCTTTCCAAACAATTTTGAAAAGTAGCCGTTGCACATGGAACAGTTTGAACTTTATTATTTAAACTATTAGGAATATATATATATATATATATATTAAACTATTTGAATATATATATATATATATATATATATATATTAAACTATTCGAATAGTTTAATAAATAAAGGAAGATGTACAAATTTTAGGAAATCACTTAGGAACCCAAAATTTGAATTTAGAATTAAATTAAATTCCCACAATTACAAACTTTAGGAAACCACTTAGGAACCCAAAATTTGAATTTAGAATTAAATTAAATTCCCACAATAATTTTTATTGAAAAAATTCAAATGAATTTTATCTAAAAAATTAATGTTAGACCCGAAAACGACGTTAACTTCCCATTCACTCATAAATGGTTTTGACGTACCGTCTTCACCGTGTGACTTGCCACGTGGCAAGGAACACTTCACCTCTTCGGACCCGCCCCAAAAGACGTTCGGGGCCCACTCAATTTTGGGCTAAATAATATGCCTATATTAAACCATTTTTCCAATGCCGCGGTCTATGAACATAAGGCCCTTGCTTGGGGGTAATAATACCGTGGTCTCATGGCCCTCAGTCGGGGGTAATAATACCGTGGTTTCAAGGCCCTCGCTCGAGGGTAATAACACCGTGGCTCAAGCATGTTACAAGTTCCCGATACCGGAGGTTCCTTATGGAACTGACAAGTATAATTCTTAATGCTCTGTATATGATCTATTAAGACTATTGGATGTGCCACATATGATCAAGCATAAAGTTTGATTTATGTATATGATTTAAACTAGAATATGAACATGAATCTATTTCTATTTTTCTGGACCTGATTTGGGACAACATTCATTTAATCCCTTTACTCTGTTATTATTCACTAGGCTTCCGCTCACTATTTATATTATGTATGTAGGTGAGCAGGCGAGTGACCAGGCCTAAGCTGCTGCTTGGAGAGTTTTTGTTGGCCAAGCCTTGTGCCTTCCAAGGAAGTTCCGAAAGTCACGTCGTCATATTTTGTGATTTATAAAACTAGTTTTCTTTTGGCATGTGAACAAGTTTTTTTGTTTATCTGTACATTGGGCTACATCCTCTTTTGACTTTATTGACTTCATTTTTGTAATTGGGTGGCGTAAGACTACTGTAATTATGACGTCGCGTATTTATGTAAGTTTTTGAAAATTCTGTCCCATGTACGCCAGTACAGCTTAATGGACTATGTATGTTTTCTCTATTTGCTTTCGTAACCCCTAATTATAAGTTATTCTATTCAGAGGCCTTTGGTAATCCAAGGATTATTGGCCGATTACGAAGTTAAACCTATAGGGGCAGGTTTGGATCGTAACAGAGGAGTACAACAATAAAAGTTCAGAAGAAGTTCATAGCTTTGATGGTATTCTTAGCTCAGAGGAGATTGGCCTTATAAGGGTAAGTTTCTTAAAAAAAATAGCAAAAATAATAAAATGTGCTCGTCATTTTTTTAGGACTGAACTTTCAAACATATAACCGAAATTCGAAAATACAAGCCTGAACATTGTTTATTTGTCCGAAATCGATAACCGAACATTTATTATTTGTTTAGGAACTGGTAACCGAAAATTAATCACTGAAGAAAATGATGAGGCGGTAGAGAGAGAGAGAGAGAGAGAGAGAGAGTAATCGCACTTGACTCTTCTTCTTCATATGTTTTCTTAGGGTTTTTAGAAGAGAGATTTTTTTTGGGTGTAGGGGGTGTGCATTCAATTAAATAGGTGAAATGTTTTCATAAGGATAATTTTGATATTATTTAGGAGGAGAAATTTTTTAGAAAAAAATTCAAAATTTATAAATAAAGATCTAAAGAAATAGACAATTTAAAAAAATAGATGGGGTGTTAATAACACAACCCTTAAATGAGGAGTGGAAGTAGAATTTTCCTTAAAATAATAGTGGGAATAATGAGTCAATAAATTTTGATTTTAAGGTTTCTGGTTCAATGCCCCATAAATCAGTAATAAATTTGGATCTGGATTGAATGTGGTCCGGTCCATTGTCCTTTCACACTGTCGACTTTCCGAGAAAATAAATCGATGCTAAAGAAAAAGCTCGTTTCATGGTGATTGAAAACCCTAATATTTCGGAGACTCGGAAAACATTGGATTATACATTCCTATAATCAACATCATCAATTCAATTCAAAATTAAACTTATCAATAATTTAATCATTAAGTAATTATCATCTATTTATTGAACAGACCTGTATTTATCACTTAATTATGACATATTTATTGAACAGACCTGTATTTATCACTGGATTTCCTCTGATTGGAGACGAAGAACTTTTGATTTCAGATTCCAAGTGGTTTCTTTTTTCAGACATTGAAGTTCGATGCGAAATTTCTAGGCAATTTGATGCTTATCGAGCTTGGTTTCTTTGTAAAAGGTACTGTTTGGAGATCTCTTTTTGTTTGAAACTTTTTGATGGTTTTGTTTGCGTGAAATTCGTAAAATCTGGAAGTGAATTTATGCCTCTTGTTTGGTTGCTGAGAAAACAACCGTGTTTTCGTTGTTTCGAATCCAATGGGAAAATCCTATGGTACACCTTCCTTTCCATGTGCCCCTTATTATAAATTGACATAATTTTATCACAAAATGTATAATCTTATCACAAATTAACGTAATAAAAAAATATCGTAATCAATTTACAAACTTTTATTACATGAATCACAAAATTTTAGATATTTTATTACTCTAATTTGTTGCGAGATTATATATTTTGCAATTGATGTTATAAAATTTTGTGGTAAAATTACGCCAATTATGATAGGGTCATATGGAGCGTGTACCATAGGTTTCCTATCGAATTGCAGTCATATATGCGTTTTGGAAAATGTTATGGTGTGCGCGCTCTAAATGTATAATTTTATTACAAAATTTCATAACATTAATCATAAAATTGTAACCTCATTACAAATAGGGATAACAAAAAATATTGTAATCAAATTATAAATTTTTGCAACATTAATCATAAAATTTAAACATTTTATTACGCCAATTTATAATAAGATTACGTATTTTACGATTGATATTACAAAATTTTATAACAAAATTATACATTTTGTGGTAAGGGTCCTACCATATGGAGAACCCATACGTTTTTTAGAAAGTGAGACGTTTGGAGTTTCCCCAGTGCTCTCTACATTTGGTTAAGTTATCAGAATTGATTTTTTTTTTTTAAATTTAATAATTAGTTTGGTCAAATATTATTTTTCTTAAATTAGTCATTATTTTCATAGGATTTTCTCTGTTTTTGATGTGAAACTAATTTCTAATTTTTCAAAAAACAAATTCAAAAAATAAGTTATAAAAACTAACCCAATGGAGCAAGTTTTGATTTGTTTTCTATTCCACAACACTGTATTAGCAAAAGGGGAGCTTCTAGCATTTATAATTCTGTTTTGCTTTTTAAATTTGTGTTGGTGTTTCCTTATTATTATTGAAAATTTTGTTTGATTTGTGTTCATACAGTACAGTGATAACACACTGGATTTGATGTATCTGTAGGAGATTCATTTTTGATGGTTTATGGTGAATTAATCACTGAAATTCAATAGTGGGTTCTTGTTAGAAGCAATTATGGAAAGTATTGTTTGTTGAAAGTGTCCTTGGCTGTTTTAGTGAAGGAATACAAACAAGTACAAGGAACTTGAAGATCAAACTTGATCTTTGATATTTGTGGAGACAGGAGCCAAGAATTTGGTAAATCATATATTTGAGCGACTTGTGATTTGGAAAATGATATTAGGAAGTTAAGGTAGTAATCATTTATTTGGAGGATTTGTGCTTTATGTCTTGGACAGCCCTGACTTCAGGTTCACCTGAAGGAGCTTCAACAATGGTTGCCTATCCAAGGGTTCTTTCATGGATTGTAGCTTCAGTGTACGGACTAGCTTTCTTGTTATTCTTCACTTCATTGCTTCTGGTCACACAACCAATTGGGTCTACTGTTCGTTGGAACTTGTATGGTGTTGATAATTTGAGGGAATTTAATTCAACGTCTTGGAGCAATAAAACAATTCGTGATTCTTTCAACGATGGTAATAACAAATATTTGAGAAAATTTGATGTAGTGGTGTCGGGGTTAAATGAAACTGAAAGTAATTCCCAACACAATGATGATGGAATTGATGATTCTTCTTCTATAAAGTCAGACTCGTCAATTTCAGGGGACAATCAATCTGTTGTTGGCAGCATAGGTGGGATGGATGAGAATCAGACTTCGAAGTTTGATGATACAAATGACGTGTCTAATTTACAAGGATATTCTGGTCCTTCAATTGTATCAGAAACAGAGAAATCAGTGGATCAACAAGGGCAAGAGGCCAAAGAAAATCCTACCTTTTCTAATGTTGCAAAGGGTGCTGAAAATGCTGAACCTGCTTCCCTGGGCTTAGTAAACAGTTCCAATATTATACAGCCAGGATTGGCTGTGCCATCTTCATCTCCTGCATCTGGTGACATAATTAAGAGTGGTTCGGTTGATTCAGGTACCGCCAAATATTCTCTTTCCTTTTTGTGATCTTTATTTACTATCATTGTCGTTAGAAATATGCCCACTTACCTTCTCAACTATTCATGTTGATTAGTGCTTTCTTGTGTAATTAATTATATCTAATATATAGACACTAATATCCCAGAAACTTCACTTAAATTAGATGTATATCTCTATAGACAGTAAATTCTGATTATCTATATTTGTGGTTTTAATTTGTTCTTTCTTTTCTAACTTGTTATCATGTTTGTTTGTTTGTTTGTTTTATATATTTATTTATCAATATGTGTTTCATTTTGGGAAAATTACAGAAAAATGGAAATAAAAAATATTTGCACTTGACATGGAAACTTTTTTAAAAACATTGTGCCAGTTACTCAATTGTCCTCCAGCCCATTTTCCTCTTCCCTCTCTTCTCTCCCTTCCCCTCCCTTCCCTACCTCCATAAACCCTAATCTGTAGCCAGCCAACCCTTTCCGGCTCCGATATCCCCTTCCCCACCTCCCCCGACCACACCCCTGCCCTCATCCACCTCTCCCCCACCGCTATTGCTTAAGAAAGTTCCGTCTCTTTAAAGCAAACACTGCACAATTTAGATAGAAAAGGTCAGCTTCAAGCGTTGGCAGAGTGTAGTTTTTCTTTTGGTCTAGAATGGGAACCGTACTGTAGTTCTAGTTTGAAATATGAAAGAAGTTTGCACGAGTCAAGCCAACCATGAGTGCCCTTAATCTTTTTTAAAAGAGCTCAATATGTATGCTATTTACTTTGCAAAATACCATGTATGGTATTTTCTTGTCGACCCAAGCTGGGAAATGTGATCAATAATGTTTTGGCTGTCTAGGATCAGCAACCATATTTCACAATGAATGGTAGATGAAAGTGTTGCATTTACCTTTGTTATTGTATGGATGATCAGTAAAATTTGGTTTAACCACTTTCTTTATCCATGCTAATATGAGATGTACCAAACATCTGAATTGTTTAAATTGATTAATGGGTCTACCACTTTACATATCAATTGTGAAGTCCCACATATAATGATGTCATGTGACACCATTTTCATAAAAGAAGGCTGGATACTGCTGAGGAAGATTCGGGTGAAAGTTGTTATCTCTTGCATTTTTCACTCATTACCTTCTCAAAACCTTAAAATTTTCATTTGCTTAGCTTGCCTTTGCCTTTGAAGTAAACACTCCTTGTTATTCACATGGTTTTATGAAATTTCCTTTATCTTATGGAAAAAAGGTCATTTGTTTCTCACTTGGGCATCCAATGTGATTGATGACGATATTGTTTTAAGTTTTTGCTCAAGTCTCAGATGGCTTCCAAATAATTGAAAGCCTTTGGTGCCACTTTTGACGAGGGTTTCCATTATCAAGTGTGGAATATTTGGGAACAATGTGTAAATTGAAGATGGTGTTTTCTTCCATTCCGGTTATAGTTTTCAGTATATGTTGCAACTTGCAGGGACTAAGGATGTTCTAATTTTACCTACTCAGGAATGTTTCTTCTTTTTGTTAGTCTACCTTATTCTTTCTTAATTCTTGTGCATCTTATCATTTTTATTTCTGCACTCATCTTTTGGAGATGTTGTTTCTTGATTGCTCAAAACTTTGCATAAGATGTGTACCAAACATAGATATCACAAAGGGAGTACCTCATGTTTGAGCTTTAAAGAAGCACCTTATGCCACATGCACTCTTTTGTGGTGGACTTCGATGGAATTCTCCAGTTGTCTGTTATTGCATGCCAGAGAATCATCCACATTTTTTCCAAATGCTGATATTACAACAAATGTTTTTCTGGAAAGTAACCTTTCATGGTCTCTAGGCACATGTCATTATCTTCTGGTGCTTATGCTATCTGCTTAATAATAGTTGAATGAACAATTCTCTTAGTTCCCTTTAATGACAATACCTTAATTCAATTCTCTTAGTTGAATGAACAATTCTCTTAGTTCCCTTTAATGACAAGACCTTAATTCATGTTGTGTTGGTTTTTAATCTTGTATTTCACTACTGTTATGCATGAAAAATCATAATGCAGCAGCTCCTCGGTTTGCTTAACATTCTTTGAGGGAAGAATGGTGGACAATAAGCCACTGTGGAGATTCTAATTGTTCTTCTCTGTGAATAGGGATGCATTTTTACATAACTCTAGCTGACGATGCTAAAATATATTAACAGTGGTTAACACTTCTTATAGTTCCTAGAGAAGAATCTTCCTTCTTATTACTTCTCTGTTTTCCTACTTGTGATGAATTCATTTTCCTGCCTACTTGCCACAAAAAAATGGTGGTTTTTACATAGATATTGCAGCAACGATGTTGATGGGAAGATTAAATTTTGTCTCTCATGTTTGTCTAGAAGTGGTTTTCCATAAAATGCATTTGTCTGTGCTTACCAGCACATGTTGATGCCTGAGGGATTTGTGACCCTACTAGCACCAAGAAGGAACCGAGTATAGGGCCAGATCATTTTGATGGTAGGCTGAAACATGTTTACTGATTTTTGTGAATAAATATGGTCACCCTGTCTGCTGATGATGAATTTCATGCGAACTTAGCTTTCCTCTCCCTTGTGATGTTCTTTTTGGATTTTTTTTTTAATTGTTATTTTTTGGGATTGCAGCTTAGAATTTGCTCATCTGTGCATCTCTCTTTTCAATTCTGATGTGTATTACTAGGTCTAGAGCTGAAGACTATTTTTATTTCTTACAAGTTGATTCTTTCCATAAGAACCATTTTTTTTTATTATTTTAAAATAAGTATGTTACTTTTTACTTAATATATATACTTCTTGTTAAAACTCTTACATTTGGTTTGTCCTTGGTTTCTATTTAGGCTGTGATCTGTACCATGGAAAATGGGTACATGATTCAACTGGACCATTATACACAAACGATTCATGCCCTGTGCTGAAACAGACACAGACACAGAACTGCCAGGGAAATGGGAGGCCAGACAAAGACTATGAAAATTGGCGGTGGCAACCCAACAAGTGTGACCTCCCAAGATTTGATGCTAAAAATTTTCTAGAGTTGATGAGAGGGAAGACATTAGCTTTCATCGGTGACTCACTTGCTCGAAACCAGATGGAATCACTGTTGTGCATTCTTTGGCAGGCAAGTATTAAAAACTTTCTATAGTGATATAACTATACGAAAGGAATGCTGCTCCAAACTGGTGTTTGCTAGTTTGATGAGGTGGCCAATGCCCCAACCATATCCTGATAGGATTTTTCTCCCTAAAGTCCACAATTTGCATATGTGAATTACAATATTTCCTTTCAGTTTGCTAGCAAGGCTGAAAGCAAAATCTCTATTTGAGAAATTTTGCCCCATATCAGCTAACAAGAGTTTGGTTGCGCTTATTTGATTTTTTGATTGGTTACTTTGAAGTAGTCCAATTTTTTATTTGAGTAATTTTTTGTGGTTTCAGTTTTGATAAAATTCTCTTAACTAGTTTCGTCATCTTAAGAACACTAAATTTCCATATGGATCTGAATAACATACTTATCCAATAATCAGGGTAATCTTTTCATTAGATTTCTTGAAATAGTTGTTTTTTTAAGAGGCAAGAGTTTTACATATAGCTTACTGATTTTGGATTTACAAGTGGGACAATATTGTAAAAGATTCACAGGGTTGCTTAGTCCGGTTGCTTAGTCCAGTTTTAATTATTGGACTGCAAGATGTTTCTTTGGGAGAGATCCTCTCAATATTGAAAATGGGTATCAGCATATGGTTAGGTAGTCACTAAAATATTAGTTAATATTTAGGTTGCAGTGTGAACGAAACATGTGTTGCAGAAATAAGAAAAACTAAAATACATGCAACTACTTACATTGTACACTTCTCTAGGTGGTGTCAACATTTTAGGTTGTAAGTTAGGCCTGTCCACCTAGCTTTGTTGAAACGTGTGCCAGGGTAGAATCTCTACTTAGGGTTTTCTTGCCAAATTGCATGGCTTGGCTCATATTTATTCTGCTTACTGCTTATGAAGGGCCTTGTTCAAGTTGTATATTCTTCTATTAGATGTGAAAGTCTAGTGCAGTTTGTGAGTGTTGAATAAAGGTATAGAGTTGGTGTATCATGCCTGGCATGTAGTAAATATCTTTTGACTTTTATTTTATTATTATTATTATTATTTTTTTATTTTTTTTATTTTTTGGCCTCTGGCTGTCAAATTCAAAGAAAGCATATTCTATTCCTAAGGCAATGAAATTCTCTTATCTGCATTACTGCGTATTCATGGCGCATATATGTTGTATGTGATCAACATGAATAAAATAATTTCCTCTAAAGAACTTTCAAGTGAAAAAAAATTCTCTAAAAATAAATTATTAGTGCTTGACCAGCCAAGATATATAATATACTTCATTAACTGGACAATTATTGAATTTATCTCTCATCAAATTTTCGAACTTTTATGGATTGTTCTTATTTGCATCAAACTTGCATCTGATTATTTTATTTCATGATTCTGCGATTCTTTCAGATTGAAGTTCCAAAATACCGTGGGAACAGAAGAATGCATCATTACTATTTCAGGTCAACGTCTACAATGATTGTCCGAATATGGTCCGCATGGCTTGTCCATACAACACCTGAGCCATTTGATTTTATTCCGAAGGGTGTGGATAAGCTCCACCTTGATGCTCCTGATGAGCGCTTCATGGAATTCATCCCAAATTTTGATGTGATTGTCCTTTCATCTGGCCACTGGTTTGGGAAGCAATCGGTCTATATCTTGAACAATGAGATTGTGGGAGGACAGTTCAGGTGGCCAGACAAGAAACGTCCAACGAAAGTTAACCACAGTGAGGCTTTTGGAATATCTGTTGAAACAATTCTCACTGCCCTTGCTACACATCCAAATTACACTGGTCTAACCATTGTGCGTTCTTTTTCCCCTCATCATTATGAGCGTGGGGAATGGAATACAGGAGGGTCGTGCACAGGAAAGGTAAAGCCCGCTTTAGATAGTGAATTAGTGGAAAATGGATATACAAATATAATGCACGAGAAACAGGTGGCAGGCTTTGAATGTGCAATCAAAAAGATGACAAACAAATCAAAACTGAAGTTTTTGGACATCACAGGAGTCTTTGCATACCGCCATGATGGGCATCCAGGCCCATATAGGAGCACCGACCCAAATAAGATCACCAAACGTGGCCCCAATGGGATGCCCCCACCACAAGATTGCTTACACTGGTGTATGCCAGGTCTGGTTGATACATGGAATGAGCTGATGCTTGAAATAATTAGCAGAGAATTTGAGGGTAACCAGAGCCTTCGTTCCTGAGTCATACACTTGTATGTTGCAAACTAATCATCATTCGGAAGTTTGATTTTGTCTGTCCGAAAAACTAGTAAGTTATGGCTAGGTGAGTGTTATCCTAGTCCTGTGAATAACAAGCTTATTTTGTTGTTAAATTATAAAAATGTCAAATTGTATTTGCAGACATCTTTACTTCCATTCCTTTTTCAGCTCCATCAATGTATGTCAATGGAAAAAAAGATGAGCCGTTTTTGAATTACCATAATTACTATTGTCAAAATCTTTTTACCTACCGCGCATTAAATTTCCCGTTCAGCTATGTAGAGTTATGCAGGTAATTTACCAGCCCTGAATGATCATTACCTGAGGCAATGTATAAGGAAATAAACACAAAATGTTGGTGACTACAAGGTGGTAATAAACAAGTTTTGATGCTTCTTGTACTTGGAATGCTTTTATCCTTCTCATGTCTCTCTCTAGCTTTATTTATGCTGTGCAAGCGTGCTATGTTTCTTCTCTCTCTCTCTCTGCTTTATTTCTTTTTCTTTTTCCTTTTTCTTTTATGGGGGAACTGTTGTTTGTTCTTCCATCTTTTTTTCTTTTTTTATAATTATTTGTTCTTCTTCCTTTGTGGTAGCATGGAAAACTTTAGATTGTTTTAACTAAGTTTGCCTTTTCCCATGAAGGAATGGCAATGGGGCCGGACCAGGTTTATGGTATCGTGTCTCCGCCCCAACAAAGAATGGGGCAGGGAGGTGCCAGAATAATTTTCCACTCTTAAGAGGGGGCGATACTAATGAGAGATGATATGAATAAAAACAATTGATGAGTAATAGTTAAAAACATTCAAGATGACAGATAGAGATGTGAAAAATGAGAGAAGTGAATATTTTAATATTTTAGTCTTACTATATTTTAAGTAAATCCCATCCCCAGGGCACTGGAAAAATGACAGAAAAATGGCTATTGTGCCTTGAAACAGTACAGCTTTAGTACATCCCTAAAACCAAAATAATGTACACTCCCTGTGAGGATATATTTTTGAGAATCAACACGTGGCAAGGGGACGCCGACGTGTCACAGTAAAAGCTTTGCCAGTGTACTAAAGTAAATGCCGAGGTGATTTCTAAAGGCATCATTAATCGAATAAAGGCCTCCAACCACGGCTTAACGTGCAAGGCTGAGCTACCCGCAGAAGAGTAAGCCGAGGTTGATGTTATAAAATATTATCTTAGTTAGGTGGATGCCCAGCCTAGTGGAGAAAGTCATGAGGCCATTATCTCACCAACAGGCTTGTCTTGAGGCCATGTGAAATAGCCACGAGGCCACTAGCAGTCGTGTGAAGGAATCAGCAGCTTTTACCTGGAAAGCTGCTAAAAGTGCATTAGTGGGCTGGCAAGCCAACTCAAAAGATGGTAACCACTCCATCTCTATTCCGGTGTATATATAGAGATGGAGGACAACAAACAGGGGGGGGGCATATACAATTACAAGCTAAGTGTAACATTTACAATCACATGCTTAGAGAGTAAGAGAATTACTGAGAGTTAGTTGTAACTTTACCATTCATTCAATAAGAGAATTACCTCGGCTTCCCGTGGACGTAGGCACTATTGCCGAACCACGTTAAATCCTTTGTGTCTTTGTGTTATTATCTGTGCCATCTATTCTGCCTGTGTATTTACCGCTGAATCACTAAGATAGGCAGTGTGATCAGAAAAACACTCACACAATTTGGCGCCGTCTGTGGGAACGAAAGACGAATAGATGGCCAGTAATACACAAAACGAGAAGGTCGGGGGCAACACTCCCGCTGGGAGTGACAGGTCTATTGACCTTGATGTTGACAGAGACAACCACAACAACAAAGTCCGTGGCCAGGGGCACGAAGGGAAAGACGCCATCCAGGAGGACAGATACTACAAGGAGGATGACCTCCAAGTGTGGAGGGAACGGTGCATACGAAGGGATGAAGAAGTCAAGGACCTAGCAAACAAGTTGGCCGACCTGCAGTCAGTCGTCAACTTCATGATGCAAAATAATGTCATGAAACCACCATACCCACTGCAGGATACGCCGATCCCAGCAGTTAAAAATCAGAATGGAGGAAGAAAGATAAATCCAGAAGCATCACAACGTTCGAAGAGCAAGAGACATTCACACCCGCAATCCGAGGAGGTCGGGCGAGAGGAATCCAGACAAGAAAAGTCCCAGAGAACATGTCATACAAAAGATAATGAAACCAGAGAACCTCGGCACGTACAAAGACGGGCTCTCTGTTTTGACACAACCCAGGGAGAAAAATCTAAACGGGCACACCACGAGGCCGAGAGCAGTGTGCCAAAGGGACTCAAATCGAAAGATAGCCGAGCTCCAGGGAGGAGCAAAGAAGATTTGAGAAACTACCTGAAGCGGAGGGAGCAGAATGCTGAAGCCGAGGTCACCTCATTCGTCAAGCCGAGGACGCCATTCTCGGTAGAGCTGGACAAATTCGAGGCTCCGAAAAGGTTCAGCATGCCGAGGTTTCAAATCTATGACGGTAAGTCAGATCCTAACTTCCATGTTGGATTATTTTTAAACTCAACGGCATTATACAGTGGAAATGAGCCTTTGCTCTGCAAAGTATTCCCATCGTCCTTTGGGGAAATTGCATCGGATTGGTTCCACAAGTTACCAAAGGGAAGCGTGAAGACATGGGAATGACTGGCCGAGATGTTTGTGGCCAGGTTCGTGACAAACAAGCTACAGCCATTGAGGGTGGATGCACTAATGGCTTTGCAGATCAGCAAGGATGAAGGCCTTAGGGCCTATGCAAAAAGATATTACGAGGTGTTCAACCGAATACCCGAATGCAACCAGGAGGTAGCAGTCGTGTCTTTCAAGAACGGCCTAAAAGAAGATTGTTCACTCCGGAAATCTTTGGCGAAAACATTGCCGAAGAACATGGAGGAACTCATGGCAAGGATCGAAAAATACGCCAGAGCCGAAGAAGATACATCGGCATCAAAGCAAGTCAAACAGGAGCAAGGGAACACCTCGCCGAAGCGAAGCCGAAGTAACAACGGACTCAGCAAGACAGAGGTAGAGCTGAGGGCTAAACAAGCAGTAATAACTGTGTTCCGAATTCCGATTCAGAAGGTCCTAGGAAAAATTCGGGGCGAACCCTATTTCAGAACACCGGCAAGGCAACCCGGGGAGTTTATGGGACGAAACGCGGATAGACATTGCTCATACCACGATGAAAATGGACATACAACACAAGGTTGCAGAGCCCTCAAAGCCCACTTGGAAGATTTGGTGAGGCAAGGCCACTTAAGAGACCTTGTTGATGAAGCCAGAACAAGGGAAGAACAGACCAGACTGCCTCAGGCTGAAGCGGCCCCACCACCACCGCAACCCCGGGCAGAAAGACCTCGGGTGGTAAATGTAATTCATTCCAAGGTGAATGAAAATGACGTTCGGGGAGAAACCCAACGAGTAAAACATCTGCAGTATGTGAACCAGGTCGGACTGAAAAGACCTCGGCCAGAAGATTGCAAGGGTCCGATGATAACCTTCACCGAGGCCGACCTAGAGATGGTCCAACATCCACATAATGATGCCTTGGTAGTATCCCTCCAGGTTGGGAAGTGCCAAGTAAAACGCATCCTAATAGATCAAGGCAGCTCATGCAACATCATGTACGTTAGATGTTACAAGGAGCTGGACCTTCACCCTGATGACCTGGAGCATTCAGACGGCCCGATGGTCGGCTTCAACGGAACGCCGACGTGGCCCCTTGGTGCCACAAACTTGGACGTACAAGCAGGCACAAAGATGATCAAGACTGAGTTCATTGTGATTGATACTCCATCGCCGTACAACATCATCATAGGCAGGCCGTGGTTGCATGCAATGGGGGCAGTCCCCTCAACATTGCACCAACTACTGCGTTTCCCCACAGGACATGGGATTGAAGAAGTCCGAGGAGATCAACTGCAGGCAAAGAATTGCTCCATGGCAGCAATGAAGACTACCTGCAATATTCAAGAACCAGCCAAGACCGAGATTGAGGATGAGGACATAGAAGTCCTAGAAGATGTCGGCAAGGAGCCGGCCGAGAAGAGTGAGGAATCACTGAAGAAAATCTTCGTTAAAAAAGGCGATGAAGAACGCTTCTTTCTTCTCGGCTCAGGCCTATCCGAGGAAGAGGAAAGAGAACTAGAAGCATTTTTGAGAGCAAACATAGAAGTGTTTGCCTGGACACCTTATGAAATGCCTGGCATTGACCCCGAGGTCACATGTCACAGACTGAATGTCGACAGGTCGGCTAAACCAGTGGTGCAGCGAGCCAGGAGGCCGACGTTGGTACACATCGACGCAGTGGAAGAAGAGGTTGACAAACTTCTAGAGGCCAGGGCCATCAGAGAAGTTAATTACCCGACATGGTTATCAAACACTGTGGTGGTGAAGAAGAAAAATGGCAAATGGAGGGTTTGCGTAGACTTTACAAGCTTAAATAAAGCCTGCCCCAAAGACAGCTTCCCTCTACCAAAAATTGACCAGCTGGTGGATGCTACATCAGGACATGGAAGGATGAGCTTCCTAGACGCTTACAGGGGATACCACCAGATAGCCATGTACCCACCAGACGAGGAGAAAACAGCATTCATCACCCCAAAAGGCCTGTACTGTTACAGGGTGATGCCTTTTGGACTAAAAAATGCAGGAGCAACCTATCAAAGGCTGGTAACCAAGATGTTCAAACATCAGATAGGCCAAACAGTGGAGGTCTACATCGACGACATGGTTGTAAAGACCAAGGAGCCAAAGAATCATCTTGCGGACCTAGCCGAGGTATTTGACATACTCAAGACATATCAGCTCCGACTAAATGCATCAAAGTGCGCATTTGGGGTTGGATCTGGGAAGTTCCTAGGGTACCTGGTAACCAGAAGGGGAATAGAAGCCAGCCCAGATCAGATCAAGGCCATCCTAGATCTACAGAGCCCCACCTCGGCAAAACAGGTTCAAATGCTCACTGGCAGGGCCGCAGCCCTAAACAGGTTCATAAGCCGAAGTTCAGACAAGTGTAAACCCTTCTTCAACCTGGTAAAGAAGACTGCAGACTTCCTGTGGACCGAGGAATGTGAGGAAGCTTTGGCCAATCTAAAGAAGTATCTGACCACGGCTCCAATCCTCTCAACGCCGGAGCCCGAGGAGGAGTTGTTTTTGTACTTGGCCGTGTTCGAACATGCTGTGAGTGCAGTACTAATCCGAGAAGAGAAGGGAGACCAGAAGGCCGTCTACTATGTAAGTAAGACCTTAGCCAGTGCCGAAAAAAGGTACTTGCCATTAGAGAAATTAATGCTGGCCCTAGTCATGGCCTCAAAGAAATTGAACCACTACTTCCAAGCACACAAGATTCTGGTGCTAACAGAACACCCATTGAAATCCCTGTTACAACAAGGAGATTTGACAGGAAGAATCGCAAGGTGGGCAGTAGCCCTGGGACAATATGACCTGGAATTCAGGCCCAGAACAGCAATCAAGGGCCAAGTTTTGGCCGACTTTGTGGCAGAATTTACGCCAGAGTCAATCGAACGTCGGCCTATGATTAGCCGAGATGAACAAAGCTCTAGCAGGCAACAAGAATCCCAGCCGACAGCAAAAGAGCAAAGGAAGGAGAAGCACAGACCCTGCAGCATTTACATCGGCGATTCGTTTAGACTCTTTGTCGATGGAAGTTCAAACCGACGAGGAGCGGGGGCAGGAGTACTGCTGATATCCCCAGATGGAGAAATAATAGAACAATCCATCCGTTTGGGGTTCAAGGCCTCAAACAATGAAGCTGAATACGAAGCATTGATTGCCGGACTAAAACTGGCAGCAGCAGCTGAAGCCGATGAGGTAATAGTTTTTTGTGATTCACAACTAATTGTTAATCAGTCAACAGGGGAATTTGTAGCCAGGGACGAGCGTATGTCGGCATATGCGAAAGAGGTGATCAGATTAGCCGAGCTATTTCAGAATTGCCGACTTCTTCAAGTTAGCCGAGATGATAACAGCCACGCCGACGCGTTAGCCAATCTGGCGAGTTCAATGCAGACTGGAAAGACGAGAACAATTATGATCGACTACATGTCGGGCCCGAGCATAGAACCACGGCACGCGAAGCAAGAGGCAATGTGTGTGGACATGGGGCCGAGCTGGATGGATGCAATTGTTACATTCCTGAAAGAGGGAAAATTGCCAGAAGACCGCAAGGAGGCACACAAAGTCAGGTTGAAGTCGGCAAGATTTTGCCTAACTGCAGAGGGACATCTCTACAGAAGGTCTTTCACTGGACCCCTATTAAGGTGCGTACACCCTTTCCAAGTTGAAGATTTTTTGTATGAAATTCATGAAGGGATTTGTGGAAGCCACACTGGGGGCAGATCGATAGCCCATAGGGCCATTACCCAGGGGTATTGGTGGCCATATATGCAAAAAGATGCCGAAGCATATGTGAAGAAGTGCGAACCCTGTCAACGGTTTGCACCTTTGATTCATCAGCCAGCTGCCGACCTGAATCCAGTATCCAGCCCCTGGCCGTTTGCCCAGTGGGGCATGGATCTGGTCGGACAACTTCCCCAAGCAACTGGGCAGAGGAAATACTTGTTGGTGGCAACGGATTACTTTACAAAGTGGATAGAGGCAGAGCCTCTAGCTAAGATCCGAGATGTGGACGTCAAGAATTTCATATGGAAGAACATCATCACCAGATTTGGCATTCCCAGAGCCATTGTAGCCGACAACGGAACGCAGTTCGACAGCAAGCTGATCAAGAACTTCTGTGCGAAATTCAAGATCAAGAATTACTTTTCAACACCAAGCTTCCCTCAAAGCAACGGACAAGCAGAAGCTTCCAACAAAGTAATTCTGGATGGAATAAAGAAGAGGTTGCAGGCAGCAAAGGGGAAGTGGGTAGATGAATTACCCAACGTGCTTTGGGCATATCGGACCACGCCGAGAAGATCCACAGGGGAATCTCCCTTTGTCATGGCCTATGGCACAGAAGCAGTCATTCCACTGGAGGTCGGCATCCCAGGGATCCGAACCCAGGTAGTTGAAAATGGGACTAATGATGTACTCTTAGCCCGAGATCTGGATCTTTTGGAAGAACGAAGAGAGAAGGCTGCAATTCAGCTTGCAGTATACCAGCAACAGCTTGCCAGGGCTTACAATAAGAAGGTCAACCCACGAGATTTTCAAGTCGGCGACCTAGTCTTGAGAAAAGTGGTCGGCAACAAGAAAGATCCCAGGGAGGGCAAGCTCGGCCCAAACTGGGAAGGGCCTTACAGAATTACCTCGGTGTTAGGTAACGGAGCATATCGGCTTGAAGACAATGAAAGCAAAGCACTGCCAAGACCTTGGAACACTTGCAACTTGAAATTTTTCTATCATTGAGAGATCCTTATTTTTGGCCGATGCCATATGATTGGTCGAGATGCTGGAAGATATGGTAAATGAGAACCCAAGTGGAACTTAGGTTCACATTGGGGGCAGAGGAGATACAAAGCCTACCACTTGTTGAAATTTGTAGCAATTTACAAGTTGGTTTGGCCGAATAACAAAGCCTACCACATAATAGATGGTCTGGCCGAATAACAAAGCCTACCACTTGTTGAAATTTGTAGCAATTTACAAGTTGGTTTGGCCGAATAACAAAGCCTACCACATAATAGATGGTCTGGCCGAATAACAAAGCCTACCACTTGTTGAAATTTGTAGCAATTTACAAGTTGGTTTGGCCGAATAACAAAGCCTACCACTTGTTGAAATTTGTAGCAATTTACAAGTTGGTCTGGCCGAATAACAAAGTCTATCACTTGTTGAAATTTGTAGCAATTTACAAGTTGGTGTGACCGAATACAAAGCTTAGCTTCACTTGTTGAAATTTGTAGCAATTTACAAGTTGAAGTTGAGCCGAGAAGATTCCTTAGCTTCGCTTGTTGAAATTTGTAGCAATTTACAAGTTGAAATTGAGCCGAGATGATTCCTAAACTTTGCTTGTTGAAATTTGTAGCAATTTACAAGTTGAAGTACAGCCGACATCAATTTACAGCAATCTACAAATTGGTCAGGCCGATTAAAAAGGTTGGCTTCGCTTGTTGAAATTTGTAGCAATTTACAAGTGGGAGTCAAGCCGAGATATTTGTTTCTCTTCACTTGTTGAAATTTGTAGCAATTTACAAGTCGAAGGGAAGCCGATGTTATGGCATACAGTCTTATAGCAATCTGCTGGTTGGACATACCAATGACGATGTTCAAACACTTGTTGAAATTTGCAGCAATTTACAAGTTGAAGCTAAGTATATTATTCAATCCTTGTTAAAATTTGTAGCAATTTACAAGTAGATTGCTGTTTAAACCTTGATTATAATCTGAGGATAGTTTGCTGTATATAATGGTCCTTGTTGAAATTTGCAGCAATTTGCAAGTAGGTTGGACTGATATAACAGGTTGAAGTTTAGCCGACATGTTACCATCTGTTCAAATTTTGTTGCAATTTACAGCAAATTACAAGTGGGGGAAACTGAGATTATTGTTTGAACGCTCATTGAAACATGGGCAAAGTTTGCAAAAGTTAACATTGAAATGTATATGTTTTATACTTGTTGAAATTTATGAAAAGATTGCAGGTCAGTATCTTGCCGAAGTAAAACTTGCAGGTGTGATGCCCGAGGTATGTAACCCCGAGAAGATTACTCAAAGAAAGAATTGTGTACAACATGCAGAATATTCTAAGTATAAAACTACACAGAAGCAATAAAGAAGAATCAAAAGACTATAACATTCAGAAAGAAGCAATTGCATATAAAGTAGGCACTATGGCCAAGCAAATTGTTCACAAGCAGTAGAGAGGCACATCGGCCACAAAAGAGCATACATTGTTTGAAAGAAAGGACAAAAAACAACAAAGTACAAAGAGGGAAAACAAAAGACATTCAATTTGCTTCAGCTTCAGGAGTTGGTTGGGCTGGGACATCGGAGGGCCCTTGAAGACTAACATCAACACCTTCTTCTGCCACAACCTCAGTCCGCCCTTCCACCACAACTCCAGCTTCTTTATTCTCTGAAACCTCGGCCCGTTTGTCAGCTGCAACTTCGGCATCAATCTCAGCAAGGGTTTCATCAACACTTCTCCCTGCCAAAAGAAGGTCAGAGGATAGAGTGCCAATGTCCGCCTTTTTGGGAGCAGTATCAAGGTCTTCATCTCCAGTCA